>JAJGRW010004736.1:87500-110823 GCA_025461045.1 Carex parvula | reverse complement strand
GGTCCAGATCTATTAACGCACAGTGCGTTAATGCAGAAGATACGAATTCGTTCTTCATGAAGATGCTGCCCTTTAGATATAGTTCATGGGCAAACTTGTCAAATTTTGTTCTTTTCATATTCCTCAGCTCCAATGTGTGGCTTATGCTTACTGTTGAACATGTTTTAGTTTTTGCTTTTGGACTTGCAATTCCAGCGAAGCAGCAGATAATGCTAAGTGGTGTTAGGATTTTACATCTTGCAATTACTTGAACTGTTTGTGGTGTTGAAACAAATATTCACGGTCCGTGTATAATTGTATACGGACCGTGTAGCGCGCCGCCAGACAGAATAGGAAGGTGGCAGCTGGCCCTTTTATTTCTTTCCTTTTTTTCTTAGTTATTTTGTTCCTCATTTAGAAGATTATGATTGTATCAGATATATAAGAAAATAAGAAAAAAGAGTAAGTAATTAGGTAGCATTTATCTATATATTCCCTCCTACCTCCTTTGTAACAATTCATTCAAAAAGAAATAGAAAAAGGTGTGTGTGAGTGTGGAGGACGTAGGCACCAAGTTGGTGCCGAACCTCGTTAAATACTGTGTCTTCTCTTTCTCTGTTTGTGTGTATGTTTACTCGTGTACGGACCGTATCCAGTGATACACGGTCTGTATAAGAATTCCGCAGGTTGATTTTTACATGGTATCAGAGCGGGTCTAGATCTAAAGACCAGCAATAGAAGACATCTCTAAGACAGGAGGTGGGAAGGACCAAGACCACAGTGCAGACATGACACTTCTTCAAGCGCTGAAGGAACTTCTCACCACCCAGAAGGAGATGAGGCAAAAAGTGATATGCGGCAGCGACAACACCTTCAACCCTGCAGTCATGGCGATGAAGGGTGCGGACCGTGCAGGTCAGTACACGGACCGTGCAGGTAGGTACACGGACCGTGCACCAGAGGTATCACTTTCTCTTAAATCTGGAACAAAACAGGGAAAAGGGTGTACTCACTGCAACAATCTGAGGCACACCAGAGAAACATGTTTCCAACTGCATGGGTACCCAGATTGGTGGCAGGACTTGAAAGAGAAAAAGGCAGCAGGGAACAAGAAAGGACAGGTTCACTTGGCAGGACGCACGGACCGTGCAAATGGGCATACGGACCGTGCAGAAGCCGGTACAGGTCAAGCAACTCTGACACTAGCAACTCATGTCGAAGGTACAGAAAGTTCGACTGGCAAAGGTAAAGTCTTTATTACACATAATTTAGACAAATGGGTGATAGATTCTGGGGCAACCGACCACATGACTTATGAAAAGTCAGATCTTGATAGAATTGGGGAATCTAACCGGAAAGACATCGTGAATGCAAACGGAGTTCCCTCACCGGTTATAGGATCAGGAACTGTAAATGTGTCTGAATCTTTGTATTTGAAAGACACTCTACTCGTACCATCTTTGACCACAAAGCTTATATCAGTGGGCCGATTAGCTGAAGACCTAAATTGTGCAGTTTTAATGTATCCAAATTTTTGTATTTTTCAGGACATCCTAACGAAGGAGATACTTGGGCGTGGTATTAAGCGCAATGGACTGTATCACCTCGAAGACTTGAGTACTGGTTCTACGTGTCTCGCGAATAAAAGCACTCAAGGAGACAATATTTTGTTGTGGCATAAGAGGTTAGGACACCCGTCTGTTGGGTATATGAAAAAGAGCTTTCCTTCTTTATGGGTTGGTATATCAAACTTTGAAATTCAATGTGAGTGTTATCTACCGCTGTGAATCTTATGAACCGAATGCCATCTAGTACACTAAAATTCCTTACTCCTTTACAAAAACTTTCATCTTTTGTGCAAATTCCTCCGCTCTAAATCTGGCACCTAAAGTGTTTGGGTGTGTAGCATATGTCCATGTTCCAAGGGAGAAAAGAACCAAGTTAGACCCTTGCACAATTAGGTGCATGTTTGTCGGATATGGAAATCACCAAAAATGATATAAATGTGTTGATTTGGAAACTAGAAAGACCTATGTGACAATGGATGTGACTTTTTTGGAAAGTGAGTCCTATTTTCGGGACCAACAGGGATCAGTTCAGGAAGAAAATCCAGCAATTTGGTGGGAAACCGCACATGATAACACGGACCGTGTGGACAGCCACACGGACCGAACACAGACTGACACGGACCGAACATATGGTGATCCGGTCCGTACAGAAGAAGACAGGGACCGTACAGAAGAAGAAACTGATCGTTCAGAAGTTGACACAGACCGTGCAGAGGGTGACACGGACCGTGTCCTAGGACCTGAGGACGGCGATCGGAAGATGAAGTGATACAGTCCGATGAGGAGGAAGAAATACCACGCTCCAGTTCTCCAGAGGATGTCCCTGAGGTAAGTTCCCTAAACCCTAATCCTAGTAGACGGTACCCTATGCGAACCACCCGAAATGTACTACCAAAACGGTATAGAACAGATGGTGATAGCCAAGAAGGATATGCCATATCCAATTACACTAGTACAGTCGGGTTGTCCAACATGGTGAGAAATTTTACTGAGGAATTATCAAAGATTCGAGTACCCACCAGTGTAACAGAGGCAGTGCTCGATCCTAAGTGGGTTGAAGCAATGGAACTAGAAATGAAAGCTTTGGAGACCACAAAAACATGGAAGTTGGTGACATTGCCAAGTGGCAAGAAAACAGTTGGATGCAAATGGGTGTTCTCAGTAAATATGCCACAGGTAGAGTTGACAGGTATAAGGCCCGGCTTGTAGCCAAAGGGTACACCCAGACATATGGGATTCATTTCCAAGAAACTTTTTCTCCAGTTGCTAAACTTAACACAGTTCGAGTCTTATTGTCTCTTGCAGCAAATCTGGACTGGCCTTTACACCAGTTTGATGTGAAAAATGCGTTTTTGCATGGCGATCTGGAGGAGGAGATCTATATGGACATTCCGCCAGGATACACTCACCAAGAACAAGAGAAGTTGGTGTGTAAGCTAGAAAGGAGTCTGTATGGATTAAAATAATCCCCCCGAGCGTGGTTTGGGCGTTTTTGCAAAGCCATGAAAGCCTACAACTACAGTCAAAGTGATTCTGACCATACTCTGTTCTACAGCATCGTTAAGGCAAGGAAACCATTCTAATTATCTATGTTGATGACATGATAATTACAGGGGACATAGTGAGGAGATAGAGTGGCTAGAGCAAAATTATCGCAAGAGTTTGAGATGAAAAATTTGGGTGGCTTAAAATACTTCTTGGGAATAGAGGTGCTACGCTCAAAAGAAGGAATATCTCTATCACAACGGAAGTATACCCTTGATTTGCTTGCAGAAGTGGGGATGCTAAACTGTAAGCCAGCTGATACACCTATTGTCCAAAACTTGAAATTCGAAGAAAATCCAGATGACCCAGTTGTTAACAGGGAAGCGTACCAGAAATTGGTAGGAAAACTTATCTACTTATCACATACCAGACCTGATATTGTGTATGCTGTAAGTATGGTAAGTCAATTCATGCAGAACCCAAAGGAGCAACATATGGATGCTGTGATGAGAGTACTGAGATATCTAAAAAAGACTTCAGGGAAAGGTATTCAGTTTAGAAAGAATGACACTTGGATATTTGGGGCTATACAGATGCAGATTGGGCTGGAGATAGAACTGATCGGAAATCGACATCTGGATACTTCACCTTTGTGGGAGGAAACCTCGTCACTTGGAGAAGTAAGAAGCAGAATGTAGTAGCCTTATCAAGTGCAGAAGCTGAATTTAGAGGAATGTCTAAAGGTTTGTGTGAACTGCTATGGCTAAGGAAACTCATGAGCGAGCTGAAATTTAAATCGAAAAAAGGTATGCAACTTTACTGTGATAACAAATCAGCGACTGCAATAGCGCATAACCCAGTACAGCACGACAGAACAAAGCACATAGAGATCGATAGACATTTCATTAAACAGAATTTGGAAGAAAAGATAATCTCATTTCCATTCGTGAGATCTGAGGAACAACTTGCAGACATGCTGACAAAAGGAGTGTCAACAAAATGTTTTGAAGAATCGATTGGCAAGTTAGGTATGGTAGATATCTACCTACCAACTTGAGGGAGGCTGTTGAAACAAATATACACGGTCCGTGTATAATTGTATACGGACCGTGTAGCGCGCCGCCAGACAGAATAGGAAGGTGGCAGTTGGCCCTTTTATTTCTTTCCTTTTTTTCTAGTTATTTTGTTCCTCATTTATAAGATTATGATTGTATCAGATATAGAAGAAAATAAGAAAAAAGATAGTAGTAAGGTAGCATTTATCTATATATTCCCTCCTACCTCCTTTGTAACAATTCATTCAAAAAGAAATAGAAAAAGGTGTGTGAGTGTGGAGGACGTAGGCACCAAGTTGGTGCCGAACCTCGTTAAATACTGTGTTCTCTCTTTCTCTGTTTGTGTGTATGTTTACTCGTGTACGGACCGTATCCAGTGATACACGGTCTATAAGAATTCCGCAGGTTGATTTTTACATGTGGTTGTAAGTTATCTATTTCTTTAATAAAATGGGCTTCAATCTTTTTATCAAAAAAGTCTAAAAAAATGAATGTATTAAAATTAATTATAGAACTTTTAATTTTGACCGTTTGACTTTATGCTAAATTAATTCAAAAGTTTAAAATTTTTGCATGTAAATGCATCACTCATAAGGTAGAGAGATTTCAATAGTTCGAATTTGTCATTTGAAGTCAATAAGATAAGTTTGAGAGTTGAGTTCACTGAGAGAGTTGATGAACTTAGGAACTTACTATCATTTTGTATGAGATTTTTGTACGATGGAAAAGTCAGATGATCCAAATTTCTGCCTATACCACAGAATGCTCGGCCATTCAATTGAAGATTGTTGGGTAAAAATATGTTAAAAAGATAATATATATATATATATATATATATATATATATATATGTATATATATATATGTATATATATATATATATATATATAGTATTATATATAGTCATTTAATGAAATATTACATTTAAGAAATGTTATTTATGTATAGATGTTATTTAATATGTCATTTAGAAATGTTATTTGTCATTTTATTTATATTTTTTTTATAAAATTATATCTTTTTGTATAAAATTGTTTCAGTTCTCTTATAATATATTTTTATTGTAACGTACAAACACGATACTAGTTGGTTATTATTCATTTAGTGACCTGCTAATTAATTATTGCTAGGTGTATGTTTGAATCCATATATTTAGGCTCCAATCTCAAAAAATTTATGAAAAACATATGAACATATACAATCATATATCTAAATTCCAAATGTCAAAATATGTACATCACAGGTTAGAAATTTGTTGTTACATGTATTTAATTTGATTACGATATTAGTGATGAAATATTTTAATTTTGACCCTCATATTTATAAAATAAGAACTATTCTTGAATTAATAACTATATGATTCTCA
Source organism: Carex parvula (assembly GCA_025461045.1). NCBI lineage: Eukaryota > Viridiplantae > Streptophyta > Magnoliopsida > Poales > Cyperaceae > Carex > Carex parvula. The sequence goes on along the minus strand of JAJGRW010004736.1, from coordinate 105,371 downwards.
ATTAATATATTATTGATTTTTATTACAAACATTCCTTCATATGTCTCTAATTAGAAAAATGACTCCCAAGCTAGAATGTTTGTTTCCACACATCTTAGGTCCTATTCGGTTTGTTACGGGATTATACGGAATAGAACTTTTCGGATACAAAATTCACAAATTAATTTTTAAAATGCATGTTCGGTTGTACTATCGGTTGTGGGCAATTCTAATTTGAGAAAAATATCCAACTTATTTTTTAGAATTATTTAAAAAAATCTATCAATTCTAATAATTAAAATATAATCTTTAGAAAATAAAATAAAATTATAAATAGTAAAACCTGCTAGTGATGGTGAATAAATTTATAATTAAATAAAATAAGAAATCAAACAAAATGCACCCATTGTGAAAAAAATAGAAAAATTGATAAAATGTAAAGGGAGAATGATCAAGAAATATCATGTGGGGAAAAAAAATTAAGTTCAACCTCATTTTTGTTTTTATATTTGTGGAAAAATTGAATTTTCTTATATTTTTTTCATGATCATTTTCTTTTCACCGTAGAGAGACCAACCAAACAATACAAATTACATTTCATCTAACTTCTCACAAAAAAAATAAAAATAGACCATCCGTAAACCGTGACAGGTTAATTGTTTAATGTGTGATTCTTTGCTTCTGCTTTAGCCTTCTTTTTCAACGAGAGGGTGGAAGATATCGTGTCTATCTTATCAATTTTGGAAAAAGAAAAATAAATTATTGTCCTCATGCTCAAAGTTTACAAAATGATGCAAAGAATAAATGCTTTACCTAGACTTATCCCCGGCCCCACGCAACAGTACAAGTGGAGACTAAACAATAACAGATAACCACTACGAAAGTCAGAACTGCTAATTTACAGGAAGAGGCTAATATTTCATTAATTATTCTATGTGTTGTTTACACTTGATATGGAATGATATCTCGTTGGTACCGAGGCAGAATGAAAATATTTCAGTACTTGTGCATGAAATCTAGTCCACATAGTGATCGAGTTTTGGGTTCAAAAGTGGCGCTAGCTACCAAAGAATAAAAATATTAATTTTTTAAGAAATAAAATGAAACCTCTTACGAGGACCAAATAAATATACACGAGTGATTTTAAGGACCTTTATGTAACTGATTCGTACAAATATCTTCTGTATGTAATATAATTAATCAGTTGAAATCAGATCGACTGTACATGACAGGTGGATCCTCAGTGTGACTAGCTGGCTCTCTCTCAAGTCTCATGTTAGTTACTATGCATTGCAAAACTTAGCACAACCAACCAAATCAATTATTGATTGTCCGTTGACCAGAACTTCCCTACAACCGTTTCTTTCATTACCGCGAGATACATGAAAGTAGTACCCAGATACGGTGTGTGAAGACTGGATGTAGCAAACAATTATCCAAATATCCGGGGTCCAAAATGACAAATTCTTCTCCCCACGAAGAAGATATACTCTAGGCCTAATTTAATTGCATTGCGTTGGAGGCGAACTATTTATACAAGTGAGGAGGAACTAAAATGGAGTTGGAGTTGGATTTGGATTCGGATCCTTTTCTCCCCTCATCTCAACCCGAATCCATGCTCGAGTTTGTCAATTCTAAGGGCCAACCGGCAACCCGATCCACCACCGGTGGTTGGACCTCTGCTCTCTTCATCATTGGTACCAATTCAGAAACTTTACACTTGTTTTTTTTGTTCTAAATTCTAAAATCTGTCATTGGAGTAGCCTCATGGCACTTTGTTGGAAACAGTGAATGTGAAGTGGAGTTCCTTGAGATTCGTGCATGAAAAAAGTTTGAACGGCTGGGATCGGAATAACAGGGTCCTGTGATCCCTTTGGAATAACAGCAGATTTATACCCAGCATAGTATTCATTGGTTTATGCCAACATTGCAGACTTATTTTTTTATATATATAGACTTGATGGTTTTTCTGAAAAATGAACTAAAGAGGTTCATAAATAATTTAGTTTTAAAAAAAAATGGCAAAATTACTAGTTTCTATTGAAATTGAAAGACAAATGTTCAACGGTACCACAATCCGGTACCCGAGCTTAAACCTAAAGTTACACCCCAAAAGCAAATATAAACTGGTCTTAAAAAATACTCAAAACAAATCATGCCTTGTGCATCAATTAATTATTCATTTTTTTTTTGACAGGCGTCGAAGTAGCAGAGAGGTGTGCTTTCTATGGGATATCATCTAACTTGATAACATACTTGACGGGCCCACTTGGTGAGGGAACGGCTACTGCTGCATCGCAACTGAATACATGGTCAGGTGTTGCCACAATGCTTCCATTACTTGGTGCATTTATTGCTGATTCTTGGCTCGGTCGGTACCGTACAATTGTGTATGCCTCACTTCTGTATATACTGGTATGCATTCCTTTTCTCTGTGCCCAACTATTTTCATAAATTTGCATGTTTGTCCTTGAAAATTTTGTTTTGTTTTTACAATGATCCTGTAAATTTCTTCCCCTCAAATTTTGCTTAGTTTGTGAATTTCTCTGAATCTAGTTGGTAAAACCACTGGATTATACCCATGCATGGATAAGAGTTCATTTCCAATTGGTATGGAATAAAAGGATTGTTAGAGTTTATCATAGATTGCTTAAATTTCAAAGAAACCTACATAAACAAGAGTCTTTCTTTTGGTCAAATTTTCAGGCTCGTGCATGTGCTAATATTCTATTTTAAGGAGTCCTTGGTAACATATACACCTACTATTAGATAATAATAACCTAATAAAACTCAATCTTGATTTTCAAAAATTCCTACTCATTTTCTCTTGATTGGTTGCTTGCAGGGCTTAGGGATGTTAACTGTCTCCTCAATTATTCCATCTTCCAGCAATTCACACTCCTCTTTCCAGAAACCCCTATTCTTTTTCTCACTGTACTTTCTCGCCTTTGCTCAAGGTGGCCACAAACCATGCGTGCAAGCATTTGGTGCAGACCAATTTGACCAAAATGACCCTCAAGAGAGACTGTCGAAAAACTCTTTCTTCAATTGGTGGTATTTCGGTATATGTGCAAGTGGCGGTGTTGCAGTTGTGACAATGAGTTATGTACAAGATAATATTAGTTGGGGGCTCGGGTTTGGGATCCCATGTGGCATCATGATGCTGGCACTTATATTATTCCTGCTCGGGACGAGGACATATCGATACTTTGTGCTTGAAAAAGAGAATCCATTTATCCGGGTTGGGAGATCTTTTGTGGCACTAGCACGAAGTTGGAAATCAAAAGGTTCTTGCTTGGTGCGTGAAACAGGAGATGTTAATAGGTATGGTTTGACAAATCCTGAGTGCAACTGACACAATCCAGTTTATAATACGAAGAGATTCAGAATGTCATTTATGAAATTGACCTTTATAATAAAATATTGATGATAAATTACCGTAACATTTCTCTAGATCTAGCATAGTTGTTTCATAGTCAGAATTGTAGTTGTTTCATTATTAAGAAGAGATTTCAGTCTATAATAAGCATGTCAATTTGACTAAAATAACTGCACTGATCTGGGTAAAATTATATGTGATCCATTGCAGAACACAAAAAAAAAAAAAATTTGGCACTGTAATATATAAACCAGAACAAATTCAGAGATTGAAAATCCCACATCAAGCAGAAATTAGTTTTATGGATAAAATTGATTTCATTTCCTCTCATTCCGCACAGGCTGCCAGATGAAGACAATACTGAGCCCTCAGCAGAAGAAGCAAAGAGTCTCCTTGGATTATTTCCTATTTGGGCTACATGCCTAATATATGGTGTTCTCTTTGTACAATCTTCAACCTTTTTTACAAAGCAAGCGAGCACTCTTGATCGAAGAATTGGCAAAAACTTCCAAGTACCCCCTGCCGCACTACAAGTGTTCATCTCTATTGCTATCATTTGTTTCATCCCAGTTTATGATAAACTCCTTGTACCATTAACAAGAAAATTCACTGGGATACCGTCTGGTATTACAATGCTACAGAGAATTGGCACTGGCATGGTTCTCTCTCTCCTTGCAGTGGTAGTAGCAGCTCTAGTAGAGATCAAGAGGCTAAATACTGCAAAAGAGTATGGACTAGTGGATAAACCTAAAGTACCGATACCAATGAGCCTCTGGTGGATGGTACCACAATACGCACTTTTTGGTATGGCTGATGTATTCACCATAGTCGGTTTGCAAGAGTTCTTCTATGATCAAGTGCCAGATGCATTGCGCAGCCTAGGTCTTGCATTTTACCTCAGTGTGCTTGGTGTAGGTAGTTTCATCAGTAGTTTTCTTATTTCTGTAATAGATAATATTAGCAGTAAAAATGGGAAAAGTTGGTTTTCAAACAATTTAAATCAAGCACATCTGGACTATTTCTATTGGTTTCTAGCAGGGCTCACCTGCTTTGAAATTGTTCTCTTTTTATATTTCTCGAAAATATATGTGTATAGGAAAAAGCTCTGTACTTATGCAGATGTGTAATTTGTATAGAGAATGTTTGTTATTTTTGTATTTCTGAGGAGAGCAAATATTGTTTGGAAAAAATATATTGATTATTCTTTTTCACAGTGATGACCGCTATATATATTACAAGTTTTCTAAGTTACCGTTACTGTACCGTTGGTACCTATGTACAGTGTACCTATTGTTGACTATATACAAAGAGTCCCTATTAACTCTTTGATTTAATCCTAGCCCTCTAATTCTAGATCTATGATGATGATGAAACTGAGATCTTAGATTCTATTTCTCAACACTCCCCCTCAAGCTTCGAATGTATATATCGTACAATCTTAGCTTGCTTGAAATTCTTTCAAACGGTCTCGGATCCAAGCCTTTTGTGAAGACATCCGCTAGTTGATCTTCACTTCTAACATATGGTGTTTCTATTTTCTTTGCTTGGATTTTTTCTCTAATGAAGTGACAATCCACCTCTATATGTTTGGTGCGCTCATGGAACACCGGATTCGATGCTATGTGTCGTGCGGAGTTATTATCACAAAACATCTTCATTGGTTGATCACTTGTAATGCCTATGTCGTTGAGTAGTTGTCTGATCCAAGTTAGTTCACTTGCGGTTGATGCCATAGCCCGATACTCCGCCTCCGCGCTAGATCGTGCTACAACACTTTGTTTCTTGCTTTTCCATGTGACTAAATTTCCGCCTACAAATGTGCAAAAACCGGTGGTGGATTTTCTATCAAAGCTACCGGCCCAATCTGCATCGGAATAGCCACATATTGCATTAGAATTATTATTCTTCATCCAAATTCCTTTCCCGGGACTTTTCTTTAAATATCTCAAAATTCTATTTATGGCCTCTAAGTGTGGAGTTCTCGGTGAGTGCATGAACTTACTAATTTGGCTTACGGAAAATGAAATATCCGGACGGATAACCGTTAGGTAACTTAATTTTCCGACTAGCCTTTGAAATTGATTTATGTCTTTTATTGGTTCACCTTCCTCACTATTTAATTTACATTTGTTATCAATTGTAGTGGAGGCCGGTTTGCAACCTAATTTACCGGTTTCCTTCAAGAGGTCTAGAGTATATTTTCTTTGAGAAATAAAAAGACCTAGTTTTGAATATGCTACTTCTATTCCTAAAAAATATTTCAAGTATCCAAGGTCTTTGATGTCAAATTTTTCTTTTAATTGACTTTTAATTTTTTTAATTTCTTCTATGTTATTTCCGGTGACTATAATATCATATACATATACTAGTACAAGAGTTATGTTTGTTTCATCTTTTTTGGTAAACAAGGAATGATCGGCATTACTAGTTTTAAAATTACAAGAATTTAAATAAGAGCTAAGTTTTCCATACCATGCCCGTGGAGATTGCTTCAATCCATAGATTGATTTATTTAACCTACAAACTAGATTAGAATTGTTCTCCAATTTATGACCGGGAGGTAGGTTCATATATACCTCTTCCTCAAGTGTTCCTTGAAGAAAGGCGTTTTTTACATCCATTTGGTACAAGTCCCAATTATTATTTACCGTCATAGAAAATAAAATTCTAACGGTATTCATTTTTGCTACCGGGGCAAAGGTTTCATTATAGTCTATTCCATATGTTTGAGTATACCCTTTGGCCACTAATCTCGCCTTGTACCTTTCTACGGTACCATCACTATTATATTTGGTTTTATATACCCATTTGCAACCAACGGATTTTTTGTTTTTTGGTAATTGTACAATTACCCGTGTTTCATTTTTTTCAAGAGCCTTTAGCTCTTCTTTCACGGTATTACACCATACCGGATTGGTTATGGCTTCTTGATGACTATTCGGCTCTATTTCTTTCTCAATGGAGGTAAGAAATGCATTGTAAGAGGGAGAAATATTTTCATATGATATGAAATGTTGTATTGGATATTGCACGGTATAAGTCACAAAATCTCTAAGTCGGGTAGATGGTAAATGTGTTCTTATATACCGTCTAACTTCTAAATTTTCTTCTCTTTCATTTTCATTAGTGTCAATGTTGTCTAATTCCCTTTCAAGATTATTTGTCTCAATTTCATGGTGTGTATCTTGTGTGAATACTTGGTCATCTATCCGAGGTATTATTGAATTTATTTGTTCATTTGTATGTGGTGCTTCACTCATTTCCATTTCTTTAAAATATGGCTTATCTTCACAAAATATAACATCCCTAGAAATAAATAATTTTTTTGTAATAGGATCATAGCACTTATACCCCTTTTTATATGATGAGTACCCTAGAAAAATAGTCTTTGTTGACATATAGTCAAATTTATCTTTTCTCTTAATTTTTACAAAACATACACAACCAAATACTCTTAAATAATCAAGATTATTTTTGCGTTGATAAAGAATTTCTATTGGACTTTTATTTTTTAAAATAACACTTGGCAATCTATTTATTAAATGAGTAGCGCAAAGGATGGCATCCGACCAAAATTTTTTTAGAACATTATTTTGAAATAATAATGCACGAGTCATTTCTAATAAATGTCTATTTTTCCTTTCCGACACCCCGTTTTGTTCGGGAGTGTTTATGCAAGTTGTTTGATGTATAATCCCTTTTTTATTAAAAAATGTTGTGAAATTTTTGTTCACAAATTCTGTTATGTTATCCGATCTAAAATTTTAAGTTTTGCATCAAATTGATTTTCTACGACATATAAATTCTTGAAAATAATTAAAAACTTCATCTTTTGATTTTAGTAAATATAACCAAGTAGCTCTAGAAAAATCATCGATGAATATAACAAAATATTTGAATCCATTATAAGAATTAATTGGGGCCGGACCCCATACATCGGAATGGACTAAATCAAATAATGCTTCACTTTTGCTATTTGATTGAGAAAAAGGAAGCTTCGTTTGTTTAGCCAACTTGCATATATCGCAATTAATACAATTTTGAAAAGATAATTCTAATGCACTATTTAAAATCCTATCGGATGGATGCCCAAGCCTCTTGTGCCAAACATCGTGATTAATGGTCTTTGCGGAAGCGCAAAAATTTGATTCTTGTAAATTCAAAAGGTAATGCCCATTCTCAAGGAAACCTTCCCCAATCTTCCTCCCGGTTACCCAGTCCTGAAAGATAACATTTTCGCAAGAGAAGGTTGCATTACAATTAAAATCATGAGTTAATTTTTTTATCGAAAGTAAATTTATGGGAAAAGTTTTTAAATATAAGACGTTACTAATTTTCTTGTTACACACACTAATTTCTCCACGACCATCTATTGGTGCTTTCATACCGTTAGCTACTAACACATGTTGGTTATTTTTGGTCATAACTAAATTGGTAAGAAAATTTTTATTTCCGAACATATGATCGGTAGCTCCGCTATCTATAATTATTTGGTCATATAAATTTAAATTGTTTGAGTGAGAAACAATACCACAAGAATTGTTTGAATTTTGCTTGGTCATCCAGACAGAGAATTGTTCAAATAACTACTGCATCGGATCTGACCCGCTTGACCCGCCAGCGCACAGCCCATCAGTCTCATTTGAACCGGTTGGTTTATGCGATGTAGAGAACCCGGTTTGGGAGAATTGATTTTGGTGCGGCTGCTTTTCTTTCTCCCCTTTCTTTTTCTCGTTCCAGTCCGCAGCTCCTCCCGCTCCCCCTCTCGGCTTCGAGTCCCACCACTTTGGTCTGAGATGAGGGTGAAGGAAGTAGCATTTTTCGGCTTAGTGACCTTCCTTTTTGCAGTGAGAGCACACAATTCCCTTGGTGTTTGGTCGATTTGTCTGATTTTGGGAATTAGGGTTTTTCCCGAAATTGAGATGTTTTGCGGCGAAGCTATGGGTTTCGTGTCCCTCGCTGCCACCAGCTTGTGGACCACCCATAGCAAGCCGTCGGCTCTCTTCTTGCTCTACCATGGTAGTAATTTGTGCGAATGAGGGAAGGGCAGTGGTTAAGAGGAGTTGTGATTTCACGGCGTCGTAACTTGGGTTGAGACCCGCGAGGTATTGGAAGATTTTGTCCTCCTCTTCTCTTTGTATTGCTATCGGGTCTGCTATAGGAGGTCGATACACCCGAAGCTCATGCCATTTTTTTTGAAGAGACCCCAGGTACTCTGTGTTACTCCTTGAGCCTTGTTGTTCTTGTTGGATTTCTTGCTTTATTCGATAGATGTGGGAATAATTGTTTTGTCGGCCATACATGGTTTTTACACCTTCCCACAATTCAAATGCTGTTTCATGGCCGAGAAATAGGTCTGAGATTCCTGGTTCCATCGATTGAATGAGCCATGTCATAACTCTGTCGTTTTTGGATTGCCATTGTTTTGCTGCCTTTTTTTCGGCCTCAGTTGCCTCGGTTTTTTTCTGGTGTGGGTTTTTTTGACTCTCCTGTGATGAAATCTAAAACTTCTCTTCCACTGAGAGATAATTTTGCAGATCTTGCCCATGAGAGGTAATTTTGGCCATTGAGCAATGAATTTGTGAGTTTTGAGGTATTGGTAGCTTCCCTAGAGTGCTGCCCCTCTGAATTCATTGTTTGCTGTGCTAGATTGCTGTTTTATGGGTTTTGATGTTGTTTGTTGCTGTACCAGTTTTACTGGTAAATGTTTGTGAGATTTTCGGTCACAGAGATTGAGGCTCTGATACCATGTTATTTTTGTATTTCTGAGGAGAGCAAATATTGTTTGAAAAAAATATATTGATTATTCTTTTTCACAGTGATGACCACTATATATATTACAAGTTTTCTAAGTTACCGTTACTGTACCGTTGGTACCTATGTACAGTGTACCTATTGTTGACTATATACAAAGAGTCCCTATTAACTCTTTGATTTAATCCTAGCCATCTAATTCTAGATCTATGATGATGATGAAACTGAGATCTTAGATTCTATTTCTCAACAATGTTGTACTGGTACTAGAGAAATATAACTTTTGTGAGATTACTTGATTATCTTTTTAATTCCTTTGCTGATTTTAAAGTCCTTTTTACTTATTACATGAATCATGCTTTGTATTGATCTTCACTCAGAGTCTTAAACTGCTTACTGAGAAAAGCTTGAATGCATACTAAAATGAAGTTAGAATAGTACATCCAAATATTTGGATGAATTTTTCGATCTCTGATTTTCTCTGAATATTCAAACTAGACATCAGTCTATGACTCTATTCTATTCTATATTTACTAAAATGAAGTTAGAAATATCCACATCGGGCCATTCTCCTCAAAAGAAATAAAAAAATCAAACTTGAGTGTACAGGTGTTTATCCAGCAAAAATTATTTTATATTATTTTTATATAATTTTTAAAAGTAAATTTTTTGTTTATCTAGCCCTGGTTCATTGTAAGAAAAAATAAATTTTTTTCCGACCCTTGTTTTAGATTTTTTTTTTTAAATAGTATTTCTTTAAATTATTTCAACGGAACAAGTCTTGATGGGGCGGAAGTTAGAAAACTAGCCTCCACCGATCCTATGGACCGGTGTAGTAAGAAAAACACAACCCACACCGATTCTAGATATCGGTGGAGCCAATTTTGCACCGGCCACACCATACTACACGGAAGACCACACCAAATATTCCTGCACCGATCCTGTGAACCGGTGTAACTTCAAAAATGTCTCCACCGGTCCTGTGGATCAGTGAAGGTTTAAGGTCAAAAGAAGTTTATAATTAGATGTACAATATTTAAATATAAGGATATTTCCAAACTCGTACGATATTTCCAAACATATTATATGTATTAATTATAAGAGTATTATAAGAGTATTTCCAAAGGACCGGTCAAAAGGTGGAGTTTGGAAATATGTATCAATAGGTCGAAAGAGTCAAGAGACCGGTCTAAATGTGGAGTTTCTAAACTCGTACAATGTTTAATTATATGTGTTTATAAGAGTCAAGAGATCTGTCAAGGGAGGCAGTTGATACTGGAGAGATTGGACAGGGGTATTGCTACTGCCAACTGGCTTAACCTCTTCCCAAACTCAAAAGTTTTTCATCTACCAAATTATACCAGCGACCATTTGCCTATTCTAATTCGTACAGATACGCGACCGAGGCGCTGCATAAGACAATTTCGGGTAGAACAGTGGTGGTCGGCTCAGCATGATTTCCCTCAGTTATGTGCTAAGGTGGGAAATTGTCAGAACCGGTCTTGGGAGGATTTGTGTTCGAAATTCAAAAAAGAAATTCGGACATGGGAAAAAGGGGGGAAGGACCCCAATGCTGAAGTATCAGTGATAGAGAAAGAGATGGAGACTCTGATTAACGCTCCTCAAACAGAACCGATAAGAAGGCGAATTTCTCAATTACAGGATCAACATAACCAGTACATGGCGGCACAGGAGGCCTATTGGCTTCAAAGATCTCGCCTCAATTGGAATTTGCACGGTGATCAGAATACGAGGTTTTTTCACATGACTGCAACAGTGCGAAGAAGAAGAAACCGTATTCAAGCGATCCAGAATGAAGCGGGTGAGTGGTTTGTCAAGGAGGCTGAAATAAGAAGATTGTTTGTTTCTCATTTTAAGGAGATATACAAGGAAGACCCCATTAACAGGCGAAATGAATTGAGGTTGCTCCTTGAAAACATTGGGGGGGAAATTGAAAAGGTACAGGAGTCTGCTCTGGAAGGCTTACAGGCAATACCAACAGAGGCTGAGATATTGGGGGTTGTTCAATCTCTTGGCCCAACAAAGTCACCGGGCCCGGACGGTATGAATGCTGCCCTTATTCAGCAACAATGGGGGGCCTTTGGGCCAACGGTATTACAAGAGGTTCTGCGGTTTTTTCACACAGGAGTCATGAAGCCGGCCATAGCTCAGTCCCACCTGGTTTTAATCCCGAAAACTGAAACCCCTTTGAAGGTAACAGATTTTCGCCCCATTAGTGTCTGTAACCTTATCTATAAAATAATATCCAAGCTCTTGGCAAAAAGGATGCAACCTCTCATGGCGAATCTGATCTCAAAGGCTCAAACCGCATTCATCCCGGGTCGTGAGATATCGGAGAATGTCATTCTACTCCGCGAGATTATTCATAGTTTCAAAAAACCTTTCAATGAGGATCAGCATTTTGTTCTCAAAGCTGACCTAGCAAAGGCTTTTGACCGAGTAAATTGGGAATACTTGTTTCACCTTCTGCATCTTTATGGCTTTCCTGGAAATTTCTGCCAGTGGGTTCGGGCATGTGTCTCATCAGCTAGATTCATAATTCTAATCAATGGAAGTGGTGACGGGTTCTTTCTCCCGACACGAGGCCTGCGCCAGGGCTGCGCAATGTCACCATACCTATTCATAATAGCGATGGACCCGTTGTCACGACTACTGCACAAAAATCTGAGATCGGGTCTTATCAGAGGCCTGCACTTAGCAAGAAACTCAACACCACTGACCTGCTCACTTTTTACTGACGACCTATTGCTGATGGGGAAACTTTTACCAAATGAGGTAACTGTGTTACTCTCTACTCTTAACAGTTTTTCTGATGTTTCAGGTCTCACAATAAATCCGGCAAAATCGAAGGTTTGGTTCTCCTCAAATGCAACAGTGGAGAACAAAGCAATGCTCATGAATCTCTGCCAAGTTGTTGAGGCAGATATAGAAGAAAGATACCTGGGTTGCCCGATTTCAGTGGAGGGTGATAAGGCTTTTGATTATTTAATTGAAAGGTTTGAGAAGAGGTTGAATCACTGGAAGGCAAATTTCCTCTCTCATGCGGGCCGGCTGGTCCTTATAAAATCGGTGCTAGAGAGCCTGCCCATCTATGCAATGGGAACGATCATTATTCCTAATAAGATCATCACAAAGCTTACGGCCATTGCAAGAAATTTCTTTTGGGGTGGAAGACATGACAAGAAGAGTATGGCCTATGTGGCATGGGATGTTATAACAAAACCAAAAGAAATGGGGGGCCTCGGGCTCAGAAGCTTGAAGGAGATGAACCAAGCACTGCTGCTCAAAACAATCTGGAAAATGGCAGCTGGGGCTGATGCTCAATGGGTCAATGCGCTTCGGGCAAAATATTACCCGAGAGGGGCTTTCTGGACAACACAGAGAAGATTTGCCTGTTCAAAACTATGGAAACAAATCATGGAACTCAGACCAACAATGGCAAACTATGTCACTTGGAAAATTGGAAGTGGTGATCATATCCCAATCTACTCTCAACCGTGGTTCCCAGGGTGGCAGGATCTCAAGGCAACCACGGCTCAGCAAAGAAATGCCACCGTATCCTCACTACTACATCAGCCAACAAGAATCTGGAACTTTGAAGCACTGCAGCGGCTATTCGGATACAGCAGGGCTTTATTGATTGCTACACTGCAAACGGTTACACCTGCTCCAGAACCTGCCTCAGACACCCTAATCTTTACCTACTCCAAGAACGGCTCCTTTTCGGTAAGAAAAGCATACCAACTTCTAAAAGGGGCTGCGCAAAATCTACCTGCCAGAGACTTTTGGAAATGGGTTTGGAAAGGGGGCAAACTGACACCCAAATTGAGAATGTTCATTTGGAGAGGGGTGTATGGGGCCCTGCCGGTTATGGCCGTACTGTCGGTACGAATCCAACATCTATCACCTTTGTGTCCGGTATGTAAGAGAGAACGGGAAACGGTGATGCACGCTTTGTTCTACTGCGATGTTGCACAAAGGGCATGGATAATTTCTCCGGTACCACTACGAACACAGTGCCTCACTGGGGGGTTTCACCAAACGGTGGCAGACATGGTGGCCGTTTTGTCCGACAGTGAGATGTGCTCCTTTGTCTGTGCAATGTGGTCCATATGGCGGATGAGGAATGAAGTGGTGTATGGAAAAAAGGACCACTCCATGGCGGTGTGCAAAGTATTCTATGAGAAGGAGATGGAAGCATGCCAGCTAAGATTGATCACAATGCGGATGGTACCCGGAAATCGGCAGCAACAGCAACCACTCGGCTTACATACACAACCAATGGTACAGCCTTCTCTCACTACTCAATTTCAATGTTATGTGGACGGAGCTTGGGAAAATGGGGGTAAGGCAGGTATTGGAGTCTATCTACTGTGTAATGAGGCTGTGGTTTGTTGGGTATCAAAGTCAGTTCAGGCAATAAATTCAAATCAGGCGGAGGCAAAGGGAGTGCTAGAGGGATACCGGCTACTGGTTCAATGGGCAGAGGGGGAAGGCACGGTGCTCTCTGATTCAATGGAGACGGTTCAATCTCTGCAGAATAGGCTACCGGTAATTACCGACTGGAGATCATACGAGGATATTTGGGCGGCATGGAAAATACAGACACAGGGCCACTATAATCTGAAAACGGTACACTGTGGCAGGGACCATCCAGGGATAAAAATAGCACATAGATTGGCGCAGCAAGGGAAACACTATGGCTGGGAAACGGGGGGCTGTAGTGAACCGGTGTTTTGACTTATAACAATTGAAGTAGGCCTACGGGCCGTGTAAGAACCAAAAAAAAAAAAAAAGATCTGTCAAAAGGTCAAAAGAAGTTTGGAAATATCGGTGTTTAGGTTTAAGGTTCAATGTCAAAATCGTAGATCAGTTTGGAAATCAAGGCTCCACCGGTCCTAGGATCGGTGGAGGTATAGATGAATGATTTTCTGTTGTGAGAGTATTGGCTGGTGCAAAACAGGCTGCATCGGTCTCTAGGACCGGTGTAGATTGGGTTTTTTGCTCCACCAATTCTAGAGATCGGTGAAGACTAGTTTTCGAAATTCAGTCCAACACAGACTTGTTCCGTTGAAATAATTTAAATAAATACTATTTTAAAAAAAAAATCCTTGTTTTACTAGGAATTGCTTGAATGCTTGTACTGCTACATGGCACGTTTTAGATCGTAGGATGATAATTAATAACCCTGTAAATAACCTCTATTAAACATCGAACTCATCTTACCTAACAGCACCCCTACCGTACCAACCATGTTCCCCTTCTACCCGAGGAGGCGAGGAGAACCTTCTAATACAATCTTGAGGAAAATGCTGTCGGTGCTCAGTGCTCACTGCATCTAGCTCTGGCCTTCTCCCATCTCTACTTCATCTTGATGCCTGATGCCTCCTAATCACTCCCGCTTCCTCTAGAAATCTGAACCGTCCTTTTCTCACGTAATGGCTAGAGATCCGCCGTCACCTTCTCACCTGTCCACCTCTTCCGACGACGAAGAAGACCCCCACCAGACACTGATAGTCCAAAACGAGACCAAGCCTCCTCCTCCATTCAATCCCTCAACTGGACCCTCTGTTTTCGAGATCGGTCGCGCCACCGTCTCGCGCATCAGCCGCAGCGTCGCCTTCCCCAGCAAGCGGTGCCTAATTTTAGCGGTATGCCTTCCTCTCGTGCTCATTCTTCTCTTCTTTTCCCTAGATTTCAGGCGCGCCTTCTCGTCTGTTATCCCTGCTGGGCCCGTTGCCACGTCAGATCGAATGCGCGAAGCGGAGCTCCGAGCCCTGTTCCTCCTCAGAAACCAGCAATTGGCTCTCACGCGCTTGTGGAACAGCACGCTGCTTCCTGATGCGGGTCTCGGATCTCAAATTAACGGGTCGGATCTCTCCCCCACCCCTTCGCCAATTCAGAGGGCGAATCTGTCTGATGTTTCTTTGGCTGAAATTAAATCGGCATTGCTTGATCAAATGAGGGTTAATCGAGAAATCCATGACGTGCTCCTCTCTGCTCACGGCATAGGAAACTTCTCAGAGTTAGCCAACAATTTCGGGCCTGAATTTGATTTTCCCGATTATGGTACTGAAATTTGCAAAAAGACCGACAAACAGACTGATAGGAGAACAATTGAATGGAAACCAAAGAAAGATCGATTTTTGTTTGCAATTTGCCTCTCTGGTCAGATGTCTAACCACCTGATATGCTTGGAGAAACACATGTTCTTTGCTGCATTACTTGATAGAATTTTAATATTGCCAAGCTCCAAAGTGGATTACGAATACAGTCATGTGTTAGACATAGAACATATTAACAAATGTCTCGGTCGAAAGGTTGTCATGACCTTTGAAGAGTATGAGCAGGAGAGAAAAGGGAAAATTCACATAAATAGTTTATTGTTACATGGCTTCTCCACCGTAGCTTCCTAGACGAGGAGCATGTGAAGAGGTTGAAGAATGCTGGGGTTTCAATAGGGAGTAAAATAGAGGCAGTGTGGCCTGAAGATGCAAAATTGAAGGAGCCAAAGAAGAGATTTGTTGGTGACATAATGCCGAAATTCTCAAGCAATGAAGAGGTAATTGCGGTTGGGGACCTGTTTTATGCTGATGTGGAAGAGGAGTGGGTCATGCAGCCGGGGGGGCCGCTCAAGCACAGCTGTCAGACTGTCATCCGGCCCAGTCGCTTAATTGTGCTCACAGCTCAGCGGTTCATTCAGACCTTCTTGGGGGGTAATTTTGTCGCTCTGCATTTTAGGCGCCACGGTTTTCTCAAATTCTGTAATGTGAAGAAAGAAAGTTGCTTCTTCCCAATTCCTCAAGCGGCTCAGTGTGTGAAAAGAGTGGTGGAGGAAGCCGGTTCTCCTGTCATATACCTTTCTACAGATGCTGCTGACAGCGAGACCTCCCTTCTTCAAAAGTTAGTGAAGTTGAATGGTGAGGAGGTCCCGCTGATCAGAAGGCCAGAGCACAATAGTGCAGAGAAATGGGATGCATTGATGTATAGGAATCACATGGGTGGGGATGCTCAGGTGGAGGCGATGCTGGATAAGACAATATGTGCATTGGCTAAGGTGTTTGTGGGGTCAGCAGGGTCCACATTTACTGAGGATATCTTACGGCTGCGCAGAGGGTGGGGATCTGCTTCTACATGCGATCAGTACATCTGTCAAGGTCACCTCCCTGATTTTATTGCCGAAACTGATTAGTTGGTTGATTGGTTATGCTCGATATAATTCAATTTGTGTTTATTATTTGTTTGTACAGCTTGTGGTTTGTGTACTGTGTTCACTGCCCGTTGTGTATTTTGTAATTTTTTAGGTTAAAATCAGAAATCTCAGTTTTGATTAGTGCATTTATAAGAGAATCTTACATTAATGGAACTACTGAAAATACTGTTTATCAAGTGCTTCTGTCGCTATGTCAAGCCAAAACAAAAATATATATAGACCTCAAATATCATAACTGCATTTTAATTTTTTATTTTCTTTTCTGGGTATAATTCATCGCTATTGTTGAACAATCTCTTTCCGTTGTGGCAAGTAATCTCCATTGAAGCAACAAGACTTCTGGGCCACCGTGCAGTACCAATTCATAAACAAATTATTTTAAAAAAACTGAAATGTAGTCCCACATTTTTATTGACAGGCGATGTAAGACCTAATTGCTTTTTTGAATGCAACATAAGGCCTACCTCTCTCTCTTTTTTTTTTTTTTTAAGTTTTTCTGGCATTGTTAATTACGACTTGCTGCCCTTTCAAATCTAATTAACAGTGACGATGCTCCAAAGCGCACACAGACACCGAGTAATGGTATACTACAGAAAGAAACGGATTCTAAACATTAGTGAATTGCCAATGTTGCTATTTTTGTAATTGTTGCCTTGTTGGCTAATTTAAATTTAGCCTAATTCTAGTTTCATACATTGCTTATATACCAACGCTTTCACCAGATGCCAGTGCTTCACTGGTATCTTACATTCTGAAGTAATTTCATTATATAATAAGTGCTCCAACAGGAAGTCAACAGAGAAACTACCATTCCTCTATCGAAGATATATATTGACAAATGATTGGTCTATGCATTATTCTTCCATAAACTATTCAAAAGCTGTGCTAATACTCGGTACTCGGTAGTGTTATAATGATCGTCAATCACAAGGGAAAACTTGGCCAGAAGGGGTATTAGAGCATTAGAGCATCTTCGTTGTAAAAGGCTTTGCAATTGCAAACAGCATGTTATAAAATATTTGCAATTTCAATTCATTTTGGTTTCACGGACTCTACACTCATGAATTAGATTTAATTTTATTTTGACCGCCACATCAGCGATCTCTTTTGTTTTTTGTTAACCTCTTTCTTTTCCTCATCTGTGAGTTCCAGTTTTCGTTTCTGATACTTCTCTATTTCTCCACTCACCCCTTCTTTTTTTGAAAACTTATTGTGCCAGTACCATCCAAAAAATTCTCCGCTGGTATCATCCAAAAAAATAGAGAAGAAGACAAAATACAAAATCCAAAAAATTGAGAAAAATTCTTGTGCCAGTACCGCTGGTATCATTCAAAAAATTCTTGCCAAGCTTGAATTAATAAATAACAAACGTATTACAATAGTTTCAAAACCTTCCATCTAAAAATAAAAATAAAAACACAAAATACCACACAGCTAGGCCTACTTCTACCACCTGTTACAACTGACAACATTACTTCAATTTGCATCATTTTTAATTAAGTTAGCAAAAATTCTCCCAAGCATC
>JAJGRW010004736.1:0-85000 GCA_025461045.1 Carex parvula | reverse complement strand
TTAGGATTTTAAAAACTCAAAAATTGAGCCGTAGCACGGAGGGCTCTATGCTATGCATAGCACCGTAGCACTGTCCTATATATATTGTACGCAATGTACAGTAGATAAGAAAAAAAATTTAAACATAGTTGGCCAGTAAACCTTAGGAGTGTATTACCATATCACCGACATTTTTATTAATATCCAAAGTTAATTACAAATTAATAAATATACCAGAATTAGTGGAAATTTCGAAAAATGTCCAAACCGGCCTGATTCTGAACAGAAATCTAAATAGAAAATAATTTTGAAAATAACAATAATAGTACAACATAAAATCTAAACAGAAAATAGTAAAAAAAAAATTGAGGAAACCGGCTAGATTCTGGCCGGCTTCTCGGGGAAGAGGAAACCGGCCAGAATCTGACCTTTTTGAACATTTTTCGAAAAACCTACTAATTCTTGGTATATTTATTAATTTGTAATTAACTTTGGATATTAATAAAAATGTCGGCGATTTGAATGGTGGGAATGTGGGATACCCGCAAGTCCAAATTGCAAATATAAATTCTCGTTGGGAGATTTATCCGATTTTTATTAATAGGATTACAAAAATAAATTATAATAGCTTTGGTGGACAGTTCTTATCAAATTGTTAAACCTACTTTTCTTTTATAATAAATTATAATTGAATTGGACCAATTTTGACAAAAATCTGTTGCCTCTGCTCTAGACTAGCTAGCATAACCTCCATAACTCTCTCACCAACAAGTTTAGGCATCTAATTCGGTATGCCGTGTCTTTAATTACTTGAAAGGTTAGATCTTTGTTGTCCCCTATTTAAAACTTTTAACCTGGTGGGTCCATGAGCATATAGCTGGCTGTTTGGAACTTGCTATAATGTATTAACTATACATAAATCTGAAGATGTGGTTTTGATGTGTATTTAACTATTTACTAAGGTACGTACTATATGGTACTATGACATGCAGTTGTAGAATTGTTGTTGTAATTATAAATTTTATGAAATTACATGAATATCTAACTAATGTATAACTTGGTATTTGTTAGTATTACTTGCAGGATTACCGATGAGCTGATGACTATTTACTGAAATGTCATATTGATAGTCTATCTGACAAATAACCAAGTAGTGGTTTATTGTATAGATAATGTAATCTTATATGAAGTGACATGTGATTTATAAAGATGATATTTGACAATATATACCTTAATAAATAACTAAGTATGCTTGATTTATTCTACCTTTAAATGTTGGACAGGCCTTTTAGTCTTTTACTGTCGAACATATTAAATCCCACCATTCACCTTTTCACATGAGATATTATGTGACAAGTTAATGCAAAATTACTAAAAGTTATTTGTAAGTGGCCACAGAAAACCCTAAATTGTAATGATTATCTCAAAATCGATGTGATCGATTGCTACTTATTTGTCAAAAAGTACCATTTATTTTTCAAAGGAGGTTCAATATGTTTTTCATATTTTATTATACCTTATATTTTATATCTTCTTTTTTAAAATTTAAATGGTCAATCTGAACAGCTCAACATGATATTCATACTAAAATATGCTTGTAGATGAAATTTTATATTTTTTTTGAACTTTTTTACTATTTATTAAGATAGATACAAAAATAATAATTTTTGTACCTATCTAAAAAAATAGTAAAAAAGTTCAAAAAAATATAAAATTTGGTCTCCAAGCATATTTTAATATGGATATCATATTGAGCGGTTTGAATCGACAATTTGGACTTTAAAAATAAAGATATAAAATGTGAAGCATAATGAGGTATTGGAACCCTCCTCTTCCAAAAATACTCATTAATAATTGTGAGAAACTTATTCCGTCAAATAATTTGATCAAACATCAACCTTGTGTAAAAATTTGAACATGTTTTTACGTGCGATAATAAATACTGTGTTGCACAAGATAAATAATTATCAATCTCAATTTTTTTTTAAAAAAATAACTCTTTGTGATTCACAATATCCTGTCAAACGTGAATTTTCTACAAATTTAATTCTACCAAGTGTGAAATATATACAAATTTGATTATGTCAAACATGATACCTATACAAATTGTATTATCAAATTTAAACTTCATAAAAATTTATTCCGTCAAATGTGAACTCTATATTAATTAGCCGAACATAAACAACATATAAATTTTAACATGTTCCACATGATGAAAATATGTTCCACAATATGAATAATTATCAACCTAAAAAGTTGTTAAAAAAATACAATGGAGTATATGGGTGAAAACGGTATGGATAATATCCAATACGTATTCGAAATATTAGATGTGGATACCCGATATCCGATATCCGAATATCTGTGTGGGTATGAATACAAATATGGTTTTACGTTTCAATTATCCATATATGAATAGTAGATATATAGCATATAGTTTAATATATATTATTAATCATCATTATAATTAGATAAATATTATGAACTTAAGTATTTTTTTAATAATATTTTTATATTTTTCTGACAAATATTCTATCTGATCTGATCCGTATTTGTATCTGAAAAATTAAAAGAATAAGGATATAGTTTTACCACTATCCGCTCGGTTTTCAGGTTTCACCCCTGAAGAGTATCATTTTGTAATATTGTACGGGTAAATTTTTAAAACTTCTTTTTGTTCGTTGTGATCTTAAAAGAGCGGGATATAACAAAAGAAATTTCTGAAAAGAGAGCTGTTGCAAATTGCAATGTACTGTGTTCCTCCTTGGCTTGATCACGCGGGATCCACAAATTTTTCTTGTTTTTTAAAATTTTGCACTGCTCGATTTGGAACTGGAGTAGGTGATTTGCACATTTTCATAATACTGATTATTCAAACGGAGCTATAAAATCCTATTATTTACTTTACGTTACGTGGCATATTTTGATAGGGTGGCGAACCCACAGGGGAATAGTTCTGGGCGATGATTAGCCTTCCCCAATTCCAAGACGGGACACCCCCACGGCCCCCACCAACCAAAATCCTTTGTTCCATGTCCCATTGTCTTGTATCCAAAAGCGTAAGGCCTCAAAAATCTCAGACTACATTCAAGCAGAATAGTGCTGTTGGAGTGAGAGGAAGATGGATTCGGTTCCCCTCCTTCCCGGATCCGACCCACTACCAGGAGTAGTGGATTATCAGGGCCGTCCGGTCTCCCGCTCCACCTCCGGTCGGTGGCGCTCGGCTCTCTTCATTATTGGTAAATTATATCACTATTTATTTATTTGTTTATTCTGAGTCTATGCCATGTGGGTCTCAATTTCGAGATGTACTTTTAGAAGAGATAGAAGCTGCGATTGACGCTAGGTGAATAAATGTTTGAGCCTAATTAAACTAAATCTTCATATCTTATTCTTCAGGTTAGGTACCCACATGTTCCTACTGTACCATCACTAAAATTAAAATATGATGTATTTATTCCAGTACAGTAGTATTGGGCCAGACTTGCATAGTACACACGTGTGAGACTATACTTCAGGGAGAATTTTTATTTATAGAAATTATTATCAAAAAATAAATAAAAACAGAAAGAGTGCCGTTATTTTTCAATGCTATGGATGGATCAGATTTTTTTTCCAAATCCAAACTTTGGAAACGAATTTTTTTTTCAGATCCATATTGTTTCTTTGGAAAACGTGGATGAGTTTTTTTCTGAAACAGAAAGAGTGTTGGACTTTTTTCTAAAATAGAAGCTGGGATTTTTTTGAAACAAAAGAGAGGCTGAAATCTTTTTTGAAACAGAAAACGTGCTGGAACTTTTTTTGAAACAAAATAAAACACTTTGGATCCGAAAAAATATTTCGGTTCCAAAGTATGGATCTGTAACTTTTTTTCGAATACATCTATGGCATCAAAAAATTCAGGTACTCTTTCTGTTTTTCTGTATCATTTAATAATAATTTCTATAAGTAAAAAATTCCCTACTTCGGGCCCTGCATATTGACCACCTTGATTTTAGCACTTGCATTTTTGTTTACAAAAAATAAGTATCATATTAGACTAGAGTGTATGTTGATATTTGATGGAGTGAGGCTATGGTATGCATATTTCGAATCAACCATTGCTATGAATCTCAATTTCTAAAGTTCAAATAGCCGATTCAAAACGTCAAACATGATCTCCATATGAAATGTACTTGGAGACCATATCTTAAAACTTTAATAAGAGGAGGATTCAAATGCCTTCATTTTTTGTATCTCCATCGTGCCTTCATTTTTTAAAACTTTAATAACTCAAAATTTAAAACTTAAAAGTCAAAATAAAACCGTTTGATATGATCTACATCATTTTATTTATGCACATGTAAAAAATTATGATATTTCAATTTTGTTTTGGTTGTCATTAAGATATTGTAAAAATTATCTGAAAAAATAGTAAAAATATTCTAAAAAAATATAAAATTTGGTCTCGAACAACATTTTTATAAGAAAATCACGTTTAACGGTTTAGATCGACTGTTTGAACTTCGAAAATAAAGATACAGATACATAGCATGAGACGTAATATGCATTTTACCATGGCCTCACTCTATCTAGTGAATAGTGATTACGTCACATTGCAGGGGTGGAGGTTACATAGAGGTTCGCATACTATGGCGTGACATCAAACCTAATAACTTACTTGACGGGCCCACTTCACCAGTCAACAGCTGCTGCGGCTGCCTCAATAAACGCATGGAGCGGAGCTGCTACCCTGCTGCCTCTTCTTGGCGCATTCATTGCAGATTCCTGGTTTGGCCGGTACCATACCATTCTCGTCGCCTCATGCCTCTATCTCTTGGTTTGCACCAACCCTCTTTCCCATGTTCTCTTTTTGTTGAATTTTTCTATCATTCCATTACTTTACAACATTAGTTTCTTTCCGATTGGATGGTCGGTATAAGAAAATTTTTATGTCTACACCTTGCATCCTTACTATGAGAAATATAACATACAAACCAAGGAATCATGAAAAAAAATCTTCCATGCCCTCTGAACAACATTTCTTGAAAAACCACATTTTGTTGTCATATGTTTGATAACTCTTATGTCTATTTTCTAAATGCATGCTATGACAAGTAATATCTGGATGCACATATTCACATCTGATTAGAAGCATTCTGTGAACCGCATGTGCGCCTTTTGTTAAACATTTGTAAACAGGGATATTTTTTGTCATTTACTTGAAAAACTAGAATAGACAACAAAAATTCAAAAGGCGGTGATGAACACGGTTTCAAAAATGCATACAGAATTTCTTGCATGAAAAATATATCTTCTTTTTCAAAGGTATAAAATATACTAACTTTTTTCTTTCCCTTTTTTTGCACGGTAAAGATTGATTGTTATTCTATGTCCTATAGATCTATCAAAAACATGTCTATCATTTACACATGCATTGCAGGCCTTGCTTATGCTCACATTATCTTCAACTTTACCGTTTCTTCGACCACCTGATTGTAGTGGCATCATGGACCCCACATCCTGTTCGGTCCCAGTTTTCCAATTAATTTTCTTCTACATCTCTCTATATCTAATTGCTGTTGCACAAAGCGGCCACAAGCCATGTGTACAAGCCTTTGGGGCTGACCAATTTGACGAAAATGTCCCTGATGAGCAGGCTGAAAGAAGCTCTTTCTTCAACTGGTGGTATTTCGGCTTGTGTGGTGCCAATATTTTCACAGTTGGAATACTGAATTATGTGCAAGATAATGTAGGTTGGGGTCTTGGTTTCGGAATACCATGTTTGGTCATGTTTGTTGCTCTTATTATTTTCTTAGCCGGTACAAAAACATACTGGTTCTATCCGATACAGAAAGAAAACCCCTTTGCTGAAGTCGGAAAATCGATTATGGCATTGGTTAGAGGCCATCAAAAAAATGATATTAGGTAAGATATATTTGTCTGTTTGTTTTATATTATCTATTTAATTATGTTACATTGTTCCTGGACAAGTATAAGCTTTTTGAAACATGACAAAAAAAAAAATTTGACAGAATTGTGTTGTTAACTTGCAACTCATTTTTTTGTTCTTCTATTAATTATTGTAGGCAAGTAAATGAAGATGAGATCTTGGGTTCAGATTATGCAAAAGAGGCAAATGAAATACTTAAATTATTCCCAATTGGGGCCACATGCCTAGTATATGCTTTAGTTTTTGCGCAATGGTCAACTTTTTTCATAAAACAAGCTGCCACATTAGACAGACGGATTGGATCCACATTGCAGGTACCCCCAGCTGCTCTCTCAAGTTTCATAAATGTACCTGTGGTAACACTGATACCAATATATGACAAAATTATCATACCAATGGCAAGAAAAATAACAAAAACACCCTCAGGAATTACCATGCTTCAAAGGATCGGCATAGGAATGGTAATTTCTCTCTTATCAATGGTCACGGCAGCATTGGTAGAAATGAAGAGGCTAAAAGTTGCAAGAGAGTATAATTTGGTGGATGAACCTGATGTGCCAATTCCGATGAGCCTATGGTGGATCATACCGCAATATCTCTTCATTGGTACAGCTGATGTGTTCACCTTGGTTGGATTGCAAGAATTCTTCTATGACCAAGTACTGGACCAGTTGAGAAGTTTAGGTCTTTCACTCTACTTGAGTATTTTTGGTGTAGGGAGTTATATTAGTAGCTTTATCGTGTCGCTAATTGACGAAATTACCACTAAAAACGGAGATAGTTGGTTCACCGATAATCTAAATCGGGGACATCTTGATTATTTTTATTGGCTTCTGGCTGGTGCAAGTGCTGTGGCATTTATTGTATATTATTTCTTTGCACGAGTATATGTGTACAAAAACAAGGATGCTCGTAGAGTTGGTTGATGGGTTGAAGCTAGCTCGATTCATAGTCATTTTGAAATGGTAAATAGAATTTTATGAGTGTTTGGAAAAATTGTAATTCATGACTTCATGTAATGTAGTTATTGAATTATGAACAATTTATAATTTGATGTGCTAAAAGATGCTAATATTAGCATTTTTCTGAATGCATTTTAGGCCTTTAGGAATTGGTGCCTTGCTGAGCAGTATTCTGATCTCTCTTATTGATAAAATAACCTCAAACAATGGAGAGACATGGTTTTCTAACAATCTAGACAGAGCACATGTAGACTGCTTATATTGGCTATTGGCTGGATTAAGTGCCATAGAGCTAATCTTGTTTATTTACTTTTATAGAGATTATGTGAAGGTTAATCCCTTATGAATCGTTGATTTTTTTTTTTTTTTTTTTTTTTTTGACAAAAGTGGGTGGTAACCCCGAAGGAGGTAATGGCTATTATAGATTGCACCACCATACTAAAGCCATAAATATAAGGAGTGTACTGTGAATTTTCCAGAGAAATACCATCATCAAATAATCAAGTCAGCATTATCAGTAGTGTTAGTAGTGTCTGATGAGTAAAGAAAATGAGAGAATTCTGTTATTGATGCTATTCTTGTGCTAAGATACTAGCCAATTGCCTAGTAAACTGCAATTGCTGCAGCTACAGCGATATTTGGGTTGGACACAATTTGAGATGATGATAGACGCAATAAAATGCACATTAGTCAAACCATCTGTCAAGCCAAAACAGGTATGGGAACCCTGAGGAGACACTTGAACTTTTTACATATCCAGGGATTAATATTAGTACTTAGGGCCTTTAGTATTCTAGTGGGAATGTTTTCTTTTTTAGTTTCCTAGATAACAATATTTATATGATGATCTAACAGGAAATCTCTAAGAGGCTGTTCGGCATGTGAAGTATTAAAAATTTAATCTCTTAAGGAGTATTTGTTCGTTTGATAGTAAGATAAAAATATGTACTTAACATGAATAAAGCATATATTATAATTGTAAAGACTTAAGTACCCTTGTGGATTTCTCCTTCTCTAACTGCGGCCCTTTTCACTTAAAAAACATAATGAGTGAGGCTATGGTATGCATAGTGCGAATTGGTCCGTACTATGAATCAATATTTTTGTTTTCAAAATCCTAACTGTTGATCCGAACCGTTCAACATAGTCTCCATATAAAAGATTGCAAGTACTTTTTCATATGTCAAGCCAAAACAGTTACAAGTACATTTTCATATGGAGACCATGTTGAACGGTAGGTTCGGATCAACCGTTAGGACTTTCAAACCGAAAACTTGAGTCCATAGCGCAGGCCAATATGCGATATGTATAGTACCATAGCCTCACTCAAACATAATACTCAACAAATATATATATTTGATCTCTACTGGTACACGCATGACCTTGTACTGGAACCAGCATCCAATAGTTCATTTCAACCAAGATGCAATATTTCTTTCTGTGCATACACATCAGGGATAATTCCAATTTTACATTCAAATCCCTCTGACAAGGGATAATTACCGATTCATAGTAATTTAGCATAATGCACCTTTAATTCTTTCTGTGCATATAAATCAGAACTTGAAACACAGCTAGGGTACCAGTACCAGGAAAAGCTGGTACCATTGGTACCAATGTACAAAGAGGTGCCAAGAGGGGTTTAGAGTGATGCAAGTTGGACAATATGGCCTAACTGAGTCAAATAAAGTACTGGTACAATGTATTTGGGATTGGCATGAGCTAACTTTCAATCACATTCTAATGACTACACAACAGGCATTTGAACCACATAAGCATTTGTCTTTTCTATTTACAAAATACTCAAATAATTACTTGCTGTGGTATGTTAGCATGGCCTCCTTTTGTTTATCATCCACATCATGCAAGGCACGCCTTGTCATGAACATAACCATACTCCATTAACTTTTCATGTTTCTCTCTGATGGTTTCACTGGTTGTTCTCTTGGGCATTTTAACAAACACCTCTTGCGCTAATTGTGTTGGAATTTTCTTGAAGTTAAATTCTTTCATAAAGTCCTCAATCATACTGCCATTTGCAAAATTGAGACTGCTTGTTGTGCTGCATAGACTATCATTTTTTTAATCTGCACAGTTAAGATTTTCAAAGATCAAATATTAACCCTACTGCAGATTGAAACACTTGTTACAAAAATAGCAGGAAAAACCAATTTCAAATATGCTCCTTGTAAATGACAAAATATCACATATACTCTTGGAAATAAAAAAAATTATTTTGCATCGTCTTTTAAAAAAACTTATCCTTTGTATCCATGTCTACCCTGTGCATCATTTTTTTTCTCATTATTTCAAGTTTGAAAAGATGCCCAAACAAACCCCGCTCTCTCGCACTATCTTTATATAAAATTGTGTAGGGTAATTTTCACGTTTCAAAAGGACTCACGAGAGCGATATAATT
Organism: Carex parvula; assembly: GCA_025461045.1. Classification (NCBI taxonomy): domain Eukaryota; kingdom Viridiplantae; phylum Streptophyta; class Magnoliopsida; order Poales; family Cyperaceae; genus Carex; species Carex parvula. The sequence continues at coordinate 75,708 of JAJGRW010004736.1, read as the reverse complement.
GGACGTTTCCAGCTTCTAAAAGAGGCATAACCATGCGGGCATTTCTAGGTTTTAAAAATTACTCGTGATGGGTTAATATTTTGCAGGGGCATGTATAAAAACTTTTTCTATAAAGCTGGTTATTTCATGCAAGTATTTACCTCCAACTTGTCTTCTTTGGCACGGTGGTTCTTAGGCAATTGTCTGAATTCATTGGTTAGGTTAATGCACTGGCCAATGCTCTCTGGCGAGACAAAATCCATTGCTATTTTTGTACAGCTCTGCAAATCGTACTTTGTATTAAAAACTATAATAAATGCTGATCTGATATCAGGTTTTCTAATTGGCTGGTTTCCAGTCAAAATAATAACTAATATCGGGTCATAAATGTACCCACCAGTTCATAAATGGAATTGTAACTAAAAAATATTGCAACAAGCAAGCAGGAACAAAAAACTTCTAGTTATTGTAAACATAGAGCTTTCGGGAAAAATGGCAAATACAAAACCTGTTTGTATACTTTTGTCTTTTAAATATTGTTTACCTAACAAAAAGGTTTCTAAACACACCTTCACGTTACGGACTTGATGGGGGCAGCCAGCAGGTATAAATACGGCCTCTCCGACATGTTGCACCAGAGACCATGGCTCAATCCCTGCAAGTACAAGGATATTCAATATTATCATTCTTAAAAATTAATTATTATCTTAATTTTTTACTCAAGAATGTTTGCATAACTAACCAAATTCCTTCTTGAGCCGTCTCTTATGTTCAGCTGTCAAGTAGAACGTCTCATCATGAACTGGATTTAAAACCTAAAAAAACAAAAGAAACACTGAGTAAAAAATCATGTAATAAATGAAGGTGTATTCACTCAAAAGGTACTTTACTATCGGATTATTTTTTGCTTATATGTTGGTTAAGAAACTAATAATTGTACCATCAGGTAACCAAGGGGTTGTCATATGCAGAAGTGGGTCGTCGGTTTGTAGTCACACTGGTCCATAAATGCTACTAAACCAACAAAGTTATCTGTCCGGCCAGGTCGGGTCAACCACTCGACATACAGATACACTCCAGTGCATAAATCCTGGGTCACAAGTGCATATCATACCTCATTCACGCGATTACAGTGAATATGCCGAAATTCACGGAAGTATTTCTCAAGGTATGCTTTTAGAAGAGGCACGTCATCCCTTCGAAATATGTCCCACAATGCTCCAGCTGTTTCAGCTCGATCATTCACCTCATGTATTATTCCTGTTTCACCCTTCTTAGTTTTCTCACCCCGTTCTGCTCTGGTAATATACCCTTGATTTTCGGAGAATTCCATCTTATCTTGCTCTCTGTGCTTTCTCTTCAAGTACTTAATTGCTGAATCTTGCTCAGAGGATGTCTCCGCCGCTGAGATATGCATCAGAATGTTTACCTGGTAAAGAAAATCAGTACCATTTAAAGAACTAAATAAAAAAAAATCTTTTGACAGATAAATCATTAGAAAATCAGACCAGTTAAGAAAATAAAATAACCAAATTCTTTTGAAATTATTTATTCCCCCTAACAATGCAACGACTATAATTTCTTCCCTGCAAACAGAAAAATATCCAGTATACACCCGCTAAATCATGAAAATACATCTCAGAAAAACATACGGTATTGTTAACAGAGAGAAATAGAATAGAGAAATTGTAATCTTTCTTATTATCTTGAATGAATCTTACACAAGAGTAGATGAACTATATATATAGGCAGCAGCTAATACTAATTACAAGAGTTGCCATCACTAACTAACTGCAGCTGTGCCTAATTACCATTATACCCCTAATTACAATTATCAGTAACCAACTTACTAACTGCTCCAATAGGTATACCCGCTCTAAATCATAAATATATCATCTAAACAGTGCACCCTGCCTCATCTGTTATTCTTATGATATAGAAGTACCGCTATATTCCTCTTTTTATGTGGGGATGATAAGTGGAAGAAAGGATAGTTTGAGCATCTCAGATTACAATTTTCATGTCCTGCTGGGCTATATGTGATACTTCCATATTTCATACGGGTCGCACACATTTCAATGTCAGTACGCACATTTAACTAACCCTAAGCCAGAAAGCTGTAAAAATTTCAAAAAGTAAGAGAATGAATAAAAAAATAAATAAAACTGACGGCATCAGCAACATCACAGTGGAGCTTCGTCACAGAGTCACCCCGGCCAAGCTCTTCCCTAAACCCATAAGCAATGTAAGATTTTGGTCCCAGATCTGGTTTCGGTGCATCATCAGGGAGAAAGGTGGCAAGATTTAACGGGCCAGATTTAGGGTTAGTGTACAGTTGGAACGGTAAAGAGCGTATATACTCAGAGCAATGCAATGGTAAGACGTCTTCAAAATTGTTGTAAGTGGGCCAGTCTTTTAACTTGAGCATGGCTGGCCACAAATTAGGGTGCAATCGGCCGTACTTGTATCCCTCAAAGAAGACCTCAGGCTCTATGTCAACCTGTCATAACATAATTCATAGAAATAAGCTTCAAATATCAGAAACCAAATTCGAATATTCTCATTAGGTTCTACAGACAAGAATATATGACTTGCATGTTTTCATGTACTTACTGTATAAAAGATTTTTGCTTGTTATATTATAACAGATATATCATCACTGAGGGTCAAAATTAAAATCTACTCTTACTAATAGACAAAATTACCAGTAAATAAATACAGAAGAAATCTAAAACACCCACCTGGCAACAGGAGAGACAATCAACAGCCCGGATTTGCGCTAACTCAGAATCAGTTCTGACACCATTAACAGCAGCCCACATATCATCGGGCTTCCAGCTCAATCCTGAAAACCCAAGCAGATTTCTCACTACCACAGGTTCTCCTTTTGACCAGTGCTCTCTAAAATGCCTCAACTCAGCGTTATCAGCACTTGGACAGTATATGTAATTGTCATCAGAGTGTTCCCTTTCAGATGCCTTTCTTGACATGTCACCCGTCCCACAGTTGCAACAATACTCTTCATACACATATGGCCAATCTTCAACTAGTTTTTTTGCATTGTTCCTTATATTAATCAACCATTGGTATGATACTAAGGATTTCAATTCAAGAAGACCTAGGCCGCACCCACCAAGCTCTGTAGGAGGACAGGAGATGACATGATTTTTCGAGTCAGCGCACCAGATGGCAAGTGGGGTCTGGTAGTCAGAGGCACATGAGGTGGCTTCATGCTCCATCTCTTTTGATGGGTCCCAGATCTCGCCATGTGCATATTCATCACCTCTATATGGGTAGTGGTAAGAAGTTTCAGCACAATTGCCTTTAAGATTTCCATCTCTTAATTCCCGACAACAGGTGAGGCAGAGCTCATAATCACAATTTTTGCAGCTTCTGTGAAAGTCAAAAATTGAGGTGCTGCAGTTGTCACTGATTCCAAGGAAAAAAGAGAGCAAGCATTACTTATAATGTACATTTTTTAGAAAAAAATGAACCAAACATGTGGAAATAACTGGGAAGTAATTGATATTGAATAGTACCAGTAAATTCTCTCTCCGTTGCACTCTGCTTTTTCTATGTCTACCTTATGCAGAAGTACCTCTATACACATGCAAGGGGATAAACATGAAAATAAGGGGACTGATTTTATTGCAAAAGAAAATGAGAGATAACCTTGCTTAAGTCAATTAATGTGTGAAGTTACCTTTATTGCGTGCTTCAATAACCTTCTCACCATATTCTTCTTGACAGATATTTCTCAGATGAGGTAGCAAATGGTGCAACATGCATCTAGCATAGTCAACTTGGTCAAACTTATTATCCTTACAAATAAAACTCTGCAGAAAAATAAAAAGCCAAAGTAGTTAGTTGACTCAGGAGACATGTAACCATATCATCTGAATCCAAACTGCAACGCCAAAATAATTATAGTGCTATCCCACAAGTGAATTCAAGGGACTGCTGGTACAAAAATCATTGAACAACCAAAAAATTACCAAATCAGACCATACTTTACCCAGTTAGTTCCAAATTGGGTAAATTTGTTAAGTATTGTCCCTGAGGGCGGCCACCAAGTTTCCTGCAACTGAAAATGATGTGAACTTTAATTTCAAACTCTATTGTTGCAATAGATACTGCTATAATGGGCTTCATTTCTTTAAGGAAATTGAATAGTTGAGACCAAAATGCCAAGCATCGTTTTTAGCAAACAGCGCAAAGACAAAGAGTCTGCCAAACTACTTAAAAAGAATCATAAGTACTACAAGAGGAGAAAGAAAAGGATCAAAGTACCTCTTAACACAACCTATCAACCTGTGTATTTCCTTAATTACACTGATCTCCTAAAAAATTGTCTGAATCAGACAATGTCTGGTGCAACTCATGCAAAATGCAGAAGACTCAGAGGATCCTAAGTAGTTGCTAACCTCTTATGAAACAAATTTTTTTATAATCTGAAATGACCAGACAAAGCAGCCCAACAAAAAACAAAGCCCTTTTTGAAAATTTAGTGACAAAGGATAACTACATCAGAGCCCAAAGCCCAATGAAGTAGACACAACTAAACCTGAAATCTATAAGACTGACATCTAAACAGACATACCCCAAGGGCCTCGGTAACCCAAATTGACGCTGAACAAAATCCAAGGTAACCCAACAATAGCTGAAGAAACCAGGGTCTTATCTGAAAAAAAAAAAAACTGAAACCGGAGTAATCACAATCCCAAATTGACCAGACACAAAGTCAATAAAACCGTTATTGACCTAAACCCGATATCACAAATACAACTGCAAGAGCTTGAAATTACCAATTCGGTTCTTTCTTGAGTAATGATAAATGCTAGTACTGTAAGAAAATCTGTTTGGAATGACTAAATAATTATCAAAGGAACACAGCAATAAATAGTTATCCCAAATGGAAAAATAGATGTGATCTGATGACTAAACGAAAGAAAGATGTAATCTAAATATCGGAAATGAAGAATAAACATCAAAATAAGTAAATTTCTGAACAAAAAAGTATAAATAATTCAAGACTTTGTCAAATTAAAATGACGATAACACTTTACTCACCGAATAAGATTCAGATTCATCGCTAAAACATGAACTTTGCTTCTTCTTAGGCAAACCTCCTCCGTCATTAGAACGGGTCGACTTCTCTTTAATCTCGGATGCCCCTTTTATGTGTTTTCTGACTTTTCTCACGCGATGAAGACCAATTTGATCATCGTACCTCAATCTTTTCCCCAATGAAATCGGTTTCGATCTTTCTCTTGACAGAAACTCGTGATCTTGAAAGCAATTTTCCATTTCAAACCTAGCTCCGGCCGACCCGTACCAGATCGGACTAGAGGTCTCAATCCCAACGGCTCCCATCTATGCAAATTGCAAAGGCTCCCAATTTATATCCTTCTCCGCTTTTTATAAGAGAAAATTCGGCGGAGAGAAATAAATGGAAAACTAAGTTGAGAAATGTCACAAGATAAAAATAGAAACAAACGGAGACTTCTTTAAATTCCTTTACTCAGAAGTTGGTAGCTCTGTATTTATTTAACGGGTTGAGTTCGTTGCGGATCTTTATTTATTTTTTCTGGAACCAGAAACAGAAACAGGGGCAAATATATTGACAGAGTAGTTTTTTCTCCATGCAGCGCAGGAGTTGTATACAGCGCTGTTATCCGTGCGCTGGATGAAGAAAAAGATTCTCTGTCAATATCTTTAACCGAAAACAGAGTGCGCGCTTTGTTCGGTTAATTTCGGATCCTCTCGCGAACTTTCTCGTGTTACAAGTCGCTGAGTACTGGGTCACTGTCACCCCCAAAGCGCTCAATAAAAATATCTGTCCTTAGCTACCTTTTTATAATTTGTTTATTTGTTTATTCTACCATGTTTTTTACATTCTTCTCATTTGAATGTAGGCCCTTGATACGGCCCGCTCATCCACATAACATTTCCAATTTTGTGTCATATCAGCAAAATTATGCATTTGTCCTTGGAACTATTCCAAGTAACAAATTCTACCGTGCGGTCTTGCATCGATCCGATGACCAATAATTAATTCTAACGGCTTACATGCCTGCATAGACCGATATTCAGTTGTTCTGTGAGTGAAAACTAAGAAAGCTAAAGAAAGTGATAGAGGTGTCTTAAGGTCCGGATAAAAAATTAAGATCCGAGAAAAAGAGGCTAAAAGAGGTATTTTTAATCCGCGTTAAGGAACCGGTGTTCGGCAGGATTAAGCGGCTAAAAAAGCTAAAGAAAACGGATTAAGTTTTAAGGAGACTTAATCTCTTGTTGTCGAACAGCTCATAAAATTGAAGTAAAACCCTATTGAGTTGAACCCTTTGCTTATGAACTAATTGAATTAATTGCGGCCTTGCACAAAAATAATGCTACAAATTTTCAATTTTTATTTTTTAATAATATATATATATAATAGTAGGTACGCAGATCATTGAGAATTGTTCCTTGCATTAATTTGGTGACGCAATAATAGTCATTACTTATTATGACAACTCACGTTATTTTTTTATTATTCACATTAAAGTGCATGCTTACTATGGAATGAAGCAATCAGGTATTAATGATCATATCTATCCGCAATTTTTGAATCACATGATAAATTTTTGCATATCCATCTCTAACTTTTTAATCTTTCAACTTTCAACCATACAAAATTTGAAAGATTAAAGATTCCATCTAATTACTTTAGCACAGCAACTCTTATATTTTTAAGTAATGATTTTGATTTTCATTGATAATTTACAAATGAAAAATAATAAATTCAATGGAAAAGTTTAAAGTTTTAAAACTCACAAGTTGTTTGGTTCAAAACTCAAATCCATTCAATAACATAATATGAGGGAGATTTCACTTATCTCTCATCCAGTATATGATTTACCTTTTTTTGTTTTAAATTTTGAATTTGCACTTCAAATGTGCAGTGTTTATTTTTTCTTGCATTAAAATTGTGCCAGCGTACTGGACGAAATTTATATTTTATAGCAGACTTGTAATAATACGGCGTATCGGGAGGAAAAAGGCACGCCAACAATGAAAACAGGAAACTATTGATTGCATGTTGATGGTTCCATTAGCACCTGTACACGGTTTTGGACACACTAACGATGTTAGTATGTCTTTCCGTCCATGTTGGCATTGTGGCGTCCCTGATATAAATCAAAATTCAAAGAAAACTGTGCTATGTTTAAATTTTATTTTAATGATACAAAAAAAATATCAGGATGGATATGTAAATTCCAAAATTCAATGGGCTTTTTGGAATTTTCTAATTGCTCAGAAATGTTCCAACTTCCAACCATTAAATTAAGATTCACATAGATCTTTAAAATGTGATGGACAGGGTCATATTTGGCAATAAATGCACAACATTTAATACAATATCTCATGGAAAATATATCCACAGTTAAAAGTTAAAACAACACAATTAAATGTCGCATAGATGCACCTTGCATGGTACGAAAATCTGTTCAAAGATCATAATAACAATCCATCATTTAAAAAATATAAAAATGATTCGCATTCTATAAAATTCCAGAATATTTATATCTGACCAATCCCTATCGTAGAATAATATTAACACGGACTCAAAAATGAACCCTCTATTACAATTAAAATTTAGGGAAATTTTCTATTGATCCATAATTCCATATAAACTTTACAGTAGCAAATTGCTCCATAAAATCATCTTAATATCCAATATCTTCATAAAAATTAACATTCTTTCATCTATGTATTTCTATTCATCATGCTATATAGTTGTCTTAAAAAATTAAATTAACAAATTTAGAGGAAATAATATTAATTGCGTTAATTATTTTGCACAACCTTTGTTACTATTGTAGCAATATTAACCAATGCACTCATCGGACGGACAAGGTACCGTCAAACGATTAATCGGGAATAATCGGTCATAATAAAAAAGAATCGGACGATTAGTTGGAAAAATCCATGACGATTTAGTCGCCGCCAACAACTAATCGGCCGATTAATCAGCCTAAAGGGTTGTTATATTAACTTTGTCAGCTTTAGATTAAAACGAAATAATATGGTTACATAAACTCATCCCCGTTCTGCAATTTTTAAATCATGGTCTCACACGTAAATATATTTTTTTGGATAATGTCATGAAAGACCTCTAATTTTTTTATTTGTCACAAGTTGACCTCCGAATTTTTAATTTTGACAAGAAGTCCCTCCAACAGTTAATTTACTACTTAATACTTTACAATTATGATCAATTTAAAATAGGAAATGACCATAATATTCTTAGTAATTTTATACTTGTTTGAATATTTGTATCATTTGTAATAATTTACAATCTTTAACATTAATTTGAAATTAATAACAACTAGGTGCGTCGTTTATTTGTTTTTCACTTGTTGTTTTCTGAATAGAATACTTACCGAAATTCATTTCTGTAGCACAAAAAATATTAATGACATCAAAATGAGAGGGCTCAAATGTCCCATTACTTTCGTGCTTCAATCATACCTCACATTCTTATTTCTGATTGCAAAGTTCAAACAGACAATTCAAACCGTTCAACGTGATATCCATATTAAAATGTGCTTGAAGTTCAAATTTTATATTTTTGAAAAAATTTCACTATGTTTTTAGATAGGTACAAAATCACTACTTTTCATTTTAAAACGGTGATTTTGTACCTATCTAAAAAAAGAGTGAAAAAGTTTCAAAAATATAAAATTTGATCTCCAAACACATTTTAATATAAAGATCATGTTGTACAATTTAGATAGTCTATTTAGACTTTAAAATAGAGATATGATTAGTCATTAGGGCACGAAAGCAAGTTGAAGCGATTACAGCCCGTCTGCGCTTAAACAATGAAGCAAAGAACAGCTAATTTGTTTATCTTAATCAATTTCATCTTTTGAATTTCTGACCGACTTGGAGTTTTCGTTTTAAAATGTTTTTTTTTTTCATGTCCTTTGGTTTTTCACTTTATTTTCTTAATAGTTAATATAATTGATAACATTACACGATGAATTTTGTTTGATGTCCACGTGGACTTCTCAGAAACTAATGATCTTGTTCGTCATAACGTAATATTCAATGATTTTTTTTTCTTATTTTTCCCTTGAATGTGAACAGGAATTAAAGAAAAAAGTTTAATAATATCCGTGGCAAATAACTAGAGAATAGATGAACTCCCTCAAATATAGCGAGATAAATAATAATTACAATAATCAAATTTTTAGTTACAAACAAACAAGAAAAATGTGAACCGTATGTACACTGCGCACGGTTGTTGTACTCATAAGATAAAAAAATATTACGACAGTGACAGTAGTAAAGAAAAATATGCAGTATGTATCTGAAAAATATTAAACTAAGAAAAATGCAAATTTTATGTACGGATGATTTTAGATTCATAAAGTTTTTATTTCACTCTTTATTAAAAAAAACGTAGTATGTATATGAAAAATAAAGTTTGAATTTATAAAGTTTAAACAAGAAAAATGCAAACCGTATGTACATTACGTACGGTTTTAAATTTATAAAGTTTTTATTTTATTTTTTATTGAAAAAAATACATATAGTATGTGTATGAAAAATATAAAGTCTTTTAATTGGCTGATTTATAACAATAAATTATTGATTTATCTACTTATGACTTATACACAATGACTTTTAATTTATTACATTAAATGTGAACATTGTATTTTACACGTTCCACATGCAAAAATGCACTGCGCTATATAAATAATACCTAAAATTTGTTAAATAAAATTCAAACAAATATCATGTTGTAATATTGTAGGGGTAACTTCAATAATTTTCGTTGAGAGGGCTTAAATGTTCTATTATTTCATGTTTCAATCGTACTCCAACATCTTTATCTTCAATTTTAAAGTCGAAATAAAAGATTTGAACCGCTCAACATGATATCCATGTTAAAGTGTGCTCAGAGATCAAATTTTATATTTTTTGAAATTTTTTTACTATTTTTTAAGATAGATACAAAATCGCTGTTTTCAGAAAATTGTGGACTATCTAAAAACAATAATTTTGTACTTATATTAAAAAATAATAAAAAAATTTAAAAAATTATAAATTTAGTCTCCAATCACATTTAACACGGATATCACATTGAGCAGTTCGAACCGTCTGTTTGAACTTTAAAATTGAAAATAAAGATATTAAAATACGATTGAACATAAAACAATTGATCATTTAAGCCCTCCTCATTTTTATTATATATGTTATGTTATAAATAATGGTGGAGCCATATGAATCAGTAGTAGTTGTCGACTTAAGAATTTTAAAAACCGAATATAGATGTATATAGTAGAGTTATTGTCTACCGGTCAAGTAAATTTTGTCTACTGCACGCAGTATGCAATTCGCTAGTTCTACCTGTAAAATATTCTTTACTCCTAGTAAAAATCGTGTTGCAAACTTGTAACGTACTGATTTGCCGAATTCACATCCTCCCCCGTACCGTAATAGGAAATCTTTTACAATTATTGGATCTGGACCGTTCTTTTTAACTTTGAACGTCTCAAAGTCTAATAATACTGCCCCTGCGCTAGTCCGACTCAAAGCGGCTGAGAGTTGATCTCAAACCGTAAAATAAAGGGAATTTTTTACAGTAATGGAGAGGATACTTGCTGATTTGCCTCCTTGACTTGTAGCACGCAGGACCCACAAAAATATACTTATTTATTGAAATATTTTACAGATTGTGGCAAACCCAGAGCGAAATGGCGATTGGCCGATGGGAATTGGGATTTGGGATTTGGGAAGCCATCTCCATCTCGAATTCCAAAATGCCCCAAAGTCACCACAGATCAAAATCCTTTCCCCTGATTTGTTTGATGCCTCGCTTCCGTAAGCGTGAGGCCTAAAAAATCTGGTACTAAAGTTAAGCAGAACAAGTATTCCAAAAGAATAACGCTCCGACCGTATATACACCGAACACCTCTAGTGCTCTCGGAGTGAGAAGCGGAGAGCCGAGAGCAAGATGGATTCGGCTCCCCTCCTGCCCGGATCCGACCCATTACCAGGAGTGGTGGATTATCAGGGCCGTCCGGTCTCCCGCTCCACCTCCGGTCGTTGGCCCTCGGCTCTCTTCATCATCGGTAATTTATACAACTATTTATTTATCCTGCCTGAGTCAATGCCATGTGGGTCCCAATTCCGAGATGTACTTTTAAAAGAGGTAGAACCTGCGATTGACCTTAGGCGAATAAATCTTTTTGACTTTTGAGCTCGATTAACAACCAAGTCTTCAAATTTAGGCTTTAGGTTAGATTCACTTTTGTTCGCACCAGCACAAAAATTACAATACAATATATTACAGTACAGTAGTATCGTGCTAGACTTGCTTAGTGCACACACCTGTATATTTTGTGTACTAAATCAGTATCATACTAGACTAATACATGTTGATATCAGTGAATAGTGATTATATCTCTTCACACAACCCACGTTGTAGGGGTGGAGATAACAGAGAGGTTTGCATACTGCGGTGTATCATCAAACCTAATAACTTACTTGACGGGCCCACTTCACCAGTCAACAGCCGCTGCAGCTGCCTCAGTAAACGCATGGAACGGAGCTGCCTCCCTGCTGCCTCTTCTCGGTGCATTCATTGCAGATTCCTGGCTTGGCCGGTACCGTACCATTCTCATGGCCTCTGGTCTCTATCTATTGGTTTGCACCTAAACCTCTTTTCCATGATCTCTTTTTGTTGAATTGTTTGATTATTCAATCATTTTCATTTCAACACTAATGGTATGAAATCATGAGTTCTTTCCAATTGGATGGTTGGTACAAATGTGTATTGCAACCATACAACAAGAATATAACATACAAAGCACATACGGGATCATGAAAAAATATTCCATGCCCTCTGAACTGCATTTGTTGAAAAATAAAGAATAAAAGACATGGATATTTTTCTTTCTACCTCTTCAGTAGAATGATATTAATGAGAAAGGAGGCATGTTTTTGACGTCTTTCAAGGAAATGGGTACAGGTAAGGAAATATTTTGTCTATCCTTGTTTTCTAAATGAACGAACAGTATCATCCATTTCAAATGTTTGACAACTCTGTGCTTATTTTTCTAAATGCACACGATGGCAAGTAATATCTGGATGCATACATTCACATCTTGCCGCATGTCAAATATCTCGATTTTTGTTTTTTAAGTATTGAATCGTTATGGACTACTTCAAAATATTTACACTGCTGTCTGCTTCTGCATTGAAGCATTCTGTGAAACACACGTGTGCCTTTGTTAAACATTTGAAAACAGGGATATTGTTGTCATTTATTTGAAAAACTAGAATAGACAACAAAAATTCACAAGGAGCATAGCCCTGATTATGAGCAAGGTTTCAGTACACATGGAATTGCACCGAATAAAATAGACTAACTTTTTTCATTTACCAATTTAATCCAGGCCTTGCTTATGCTCACATTCTCTTCAACTTTACCATTTCTTCAACCACCTGATTGCAGTGGCATCATGGACCCCACATCATGTTCAGTCCCAGCTTTCCAATTAAATTTCTTCTACGTCTCTCTGTATCTAATTGCTGTTGCACAAAGCGGCCACAAGCCATGTGTACAAGCCTTTGGGGCTGACCAATTTGACGAAAATGTCCCTGATGAGCAGGCTGAAAGAAGCTCTTTCTTCAACTGGTGGTATTTCAGCTTGTGTGGTGGCAATATTTTCACAGTTTCAATTTTGAATTATGTGCAAGATAATGTAGGTTGGGGTCTTGGTTTCGGAATACCATGTTTGGTCATGTTTGTTGCTCTTATTATTTTCTTAGCCGGTACAAAAACGTACCGGTTCTATCCTATACAGAAAGAAAACCCCTTAGCTAAAGTCGGCAAATCGATTATGGCGTTGGTTAGAGGCTGTCAAATAAATGAAATCAAGTAAGATATATTTGTCTGTTTGATTCTTATTATCTATTAATCTATTTAATTGTTTCTTGAGAAGTATAAGCTTTCTGAAACATCACAAAAGAAAAATTGATAGAATGTTTCGTTAACTTACAACTTATTTTTTGTTCTTCTATTAATTATTGTAGGCAAGTGAATGAGGATGATATCTTAGATTCAGATTATGCAAAAGAGGCAAAGGAAATACTTAAATTGTTCCCAATTTGGGCCACATGCCTAGGATATGCATTAGTTTTTGCACAATGGTCAACTTTTTTCATAAAACAAGCTGCCACATTAGACAGACGGATTGGACCCACATTCCAGGTACCCCCAGCTGCTCTCTCAAGTTTCATAGATGTATCTGTGGTAGTATTCGTACCCATATATGCCAGAATTATCATACCAATGGCAAGAAAAATAACAAAAAAGCCCTCAGGAATTACCATGCTTCAAAGGATCGGCATAGGAATGGTAATGTCTCTCTTATCAATGGTCATAGCGGCCTTGGTAGAAATGAAGAGGCTAAAAGTTGCAAGAGACTATGGTTTGGTGGATAAACCTGATGTGCCAATACCGATGAGTGTATGGTGGATCATACCGCAATATATCTTGGTTGGTATGGCTGATGTGTTCACCATGGTTGGTTTGCAAGAATTCTTCTATGATCAAGTACCAGACGACTTGAGAAGTCTAGGTCTTTCACTCTACTTGAGTATTTTTGGAGTAGGGTATTATATTAGTAGCTTTATTGTGTCGCTAATTGACGAAATTACCACTAAAAATGGAGATAGTTGGTTCGCCAATAATCTAAATCAGGGACATCTTGATTATTTTTATTGGCTTCTGGCTGGTGCGAGTGCTGTGGCATTTATTGTATATTATTTCATTGCTCGAGCATATGTGTACAAAAGCAAGGATGCTCGTATAGTTGCTTGATGGATTGAATCTAGTTTGATTCAAAGTTATTTATTTGTTAAATATAATGCTAATGAGTGCTGGAAATTGTATTTCATGACTTTTATTAAATTATGAACAATTTATAATTTGATATGCCAAAAGATTAAAATATTGGCATTTTTCTGAATACATGTGCATTTAGGCCTTAACTATATTCGAAGTTTCTTCTTTTTGGAACTAGATCAGATGCTATGACTGAGCATTTTCTTCTTTTTATTTTAGGATTAGTGGTCACACACTATACAACCATGGAGAAATATCTCTGGACACATGCCAAAATCTTATTAGTTTTTACTTTTCAGTCGACAAAAGTTAAAACAAATTTAATTATATCCAACGAAGATAGGATTCCAGAAAATAAAAACAATCTTACATTTCTATTCGATACGAGGGCCTTGGAATAGCTATCCATTTAGTGGTCAGGTCTTACCTAATTACAAAATTTCTTTCCTTAAATGAGAATTGCCAGTTGAATTTCAGTGCATGATACGCAAGACATTTTCAGTGAATTTCAGTTTCAGTTAAGGTTCCTTAAAAGGCTAAAATGTGACAAGAAATTAAACAAAACTTTAGATGAAAAAAACAAAAACAAAGCTGCTGCCCCAATGAAAGATGCAACTCCATTTTCAATACTCTCTCTCACACTCTCTACTTCCAGTCTAGTGAAATAAAGCATTTCACGCATTGGAAAAATCAACGAACAGTTAAGAAAAAACCTATGCACCAAAAACCAAATTTAGTTAAGAAATTGCCTTGGTTTATATCAATTAGTAAGCGAGCTTCTCCATGACCTTATGCTGTGGAAGTAAATCTCTCTGAAGTTGATTGATTTTATTTGAGTTGAAATTAATTGAATCGGCGATTCTGAAGTGCTTCAATTGCCATTTTCCATTGTGCTGCTCTCTCCTTTGAATCTTCAAATGAAATCACTTTCTTGGGCTGCAATGAAATTACAATTACTTATTTATTTCTTTCTTTTTCAAAATAAAAAGAATTTTTTTTTTTTTATAGCATTGCTGCAAAGGCACAAATTGCAGTGTGGGATTGCAACTGGACATAATTGGGTCGGGTATAATTCCAGATTCTCAATCCAACACAACCTAATAAGGTTGATGTGACTATGTAATAATAGTAAGTTAGAAAACACTAAGAAACTGATAACGAGAAAAGAAATATTCACAAATGGTACTCAAATTTTCATATTTCATATTTTGGTCCTCTATACAGTTTGGGCTCTACTATTAAAATGGACAGCAAGCTGCAACACAAAATGGGCATTCTTATAATTAAAGAATCAATCCCAACGAAATAATTTATTCCATGCCAACTTCAATTGTAAAGCCCAAAAGTTTACAAATTTCAGAATGCTTAGGGGACATTAACAGACCATTTGTGTACTTCACAGTAAAAAGACAGCATGATTTACCGTGCAAATCTTAAAATGGGAAGGACTGGTGCACTGCACGCTGAGACAGTTTGGATCATCAGACCAGATGATGTTGCACTTCGCTTGCATCTTTGACGGATCAACACATATCAATTTGGGCTTGTCGGTTAATAAAAGCTGTACTTTTTTATTTGTTATTTTCTGAATTTTCTTCAATTTTGATATCATCACTATTGCTTCCCCCGGCTCCAGAAACTCTTGCCTGATAAATTATTACCATGAACAGTTATGTATCACGGATACTAGAATCTCATATGCCCCTCTAGAACATCAAATTTTTCATATTTAGCCCTCAATAACTATCTTCTTTTAACAACCATCCAAATTGCCCTCTTTTCTTTCTCAACAAAGTAGAGTTGTAAAATGTAAGAGACTAAGAAACCATAATCTGGGCATCCTTGAACAAAAATGGAGGATACAAAAGACACCTTTTAATATAACGTAGGATGATTAATGATAGTCCCAGTGTTTGAGGAGTATTCTTATTTTGCTGGGTTATTAAGTGATGAATGACATTTAATTGTGGTAGAGTTGTACTGATGAAACCAACCCCCCTCAAATTAATATTAAATTTGGAGAGGCATACCATCTAGAATCAAAAGAGTCAATAGAGGCAAGATGGGAGAGGTGGGGGTAAGCGTCAGAGGATGACGGCGCGGCCCCACCACTGCCGTTATGACCTCCATTAGGAGTAGATGCTGCTTGTTGGTTAGATGTTGTCCCAGCACTTGAACCCGCTCCGTTACCACTATCGCTGCCGCCACTTCCCACATGAGTCAGATTCCACACTGGATCTTGTTCCTCCTCTTCCTCATTTTTCTATTCAAAGGCACAAGGAATAAAAATTGAATTTTCCTTTTAAATTAAATATGAATTTCTTTTTTTTTTTAAAATAAATTTGCTATACACCCTCCTCTGCAGAAAGCACCCAAGATTTTTTGGTATTTGCAACTATATGCCCATTTAAAAATGGTCAAGTGATAATCCTAGAAAAGATTCTTTTTATCCTTTTGTCCTATTATCTTGGATGCATTTTCACACGACCACGGTTTATTTCAATCCTTTTGAACTAAAGGATTGTAACAGTGACAATTTTGGAGAATGAGACAAACAAAGATAGAAATGAAAACCAGGAGAACAATGCAATGCAGAGGACAAAGTCATCTATTTCGTCTCAATACGGGACCAAATCATCAAAAAAAAAAATATTTGCAATAAAAAGTCATTACTCTTTCATTCTTTTTCTATACCTGATTATGGGTCAATTTAGTTAAAGAGTACTTTCTGAAATACCAAAATTATGAGTTCATTTTGTTAATGGTGTCAATAAATGCATCAAGATACACAAACATACATTAGATTCAGAGACAAGTTTCGGGGAAGGAGTGTGTCGCAAGTTTTTCCAATCGATGCCTCTAAAGAAAGGATGCCCTTTTAGGGACGCATAACTGCTCCAACCTGGCCTTTTTGTGGGATCCACGTCCTGCAGTGTACCAGAAGGATATTATATTAAATGCATAATAAGTGAGAACAGTAATAATTTCAATAATTCTCCAACAACCAGTAAAAACTTTGTATGGTCTTCAAAACATGAAAACAGTTACATAAATACTTGCTATCTAGATTTCTTAAATAATCCAACTAACACTTCTTCATCCTTTTCACCTAGCAAATTCTGTCCTATTATTACAAGTATTTAAATTAACCCTTCATGGCCATATATAATTCCATTAATTTTCTAAGAAATACCCAAATAAGCCATTTTTTCTCATTTAAATATCAGTTCTCCTACTTGTTTCTCACAAGTATCTTAATGCCCGCTGCTCATGACTCAAACCCTAGTTCTTTGTAAGCCTCAGACTGCTGATTTCTCTCTTATTTGTAGCGACAACAGTAAGGAAGGAAATCTTACGAGAGGGTAGAGGATGTATTATGTGATATATCTTATACTGTGATAGGGTTATGCATGATACTTCTGGCATTCCATCATAGTAATAAGTGAAATCAACCCCACAAAAAACATAGAGAGAGAGAGAGAGTAAAAACTACCCTAGGCAGCCTCTGCCAGGATTTTCAAAAGAGAGAGAGAGAGAGAGATCTACCAATAATTGGTCAATTAGGTCGCGAGCCTTGTCAGAGAAATAATCAGGAAAATGTAGGTCCCGCGCCATAATTCTCTGAAATATAAGCCACTCGCTCGCATCTTTAAAAGGAGAAGAGCCAGAAAGCATTTGGTACAATGTACACCCTAGTGCCCATAAATCATTACTGTCATAAGAACAAAAAAATTATCAATTTGAGAGACGTAACAAAATGTCAGACGGTTTTCACCTATGCCCCTTTATGTCAAGACATCATGTACATGACTGCAATACGGGAAATTTCACATATGCCCCTGAAAACACAAAGGAAGTATCATTTAAATTAACCAACACACCCTCCCTGGTTTACATGAAGACATGTCCACCATGTTTCTCCGTTGATGCAAATGAGAAAGGAAAGAGAGGTAATTAATTTTTTATAAAATGATGGACGAGCGCCATTTGGAATATTTTTCATGATTTGGAGTCCTTGAGATACTTTCTGTTTTAATGGCATACTCAATTTTTGAAGTTATGTAGGGCCCATGTGAGATTACTTAATAAATTCAATTAATTTATTATCCATTAAGATATTTTTTTGCAAATATAATAGTACCTAAAAGCTTAGCAGTTAGTGTGATGATGACCGTATATTTTGTTATTGCTTTGCCTCTGGCTCAAAGGAGGTCCCTTATTGTTGAGCCAAAACGGAACTAAATAAAGCCGATATATTTTAGATGTTCATTTCCAAGTTAATATTATATTTGAGATAATTTAGTCATTTTGTAATTCATTGAGACCTTTCAATTTTAACAGCTCATTGTAAAGTAACAGATTATTGGGTTTCGTTTCAATTAAGATTTTTTTCTTATATATTACTTGGTTTGTTTAAAAGGAAAAAAAAAAAAAAAAAGCAGCAACAAACAACAAAGATAAGAAAAAACAACAGATGATTTATATACAGTAAATTTTATATCGCACCTGTAAGTAGCAGGACAAGAATTAAGAACTTCAGGGGGGATATATGCTGCTGTGCCAACAAATGTACATGCTTTCTCAGCTGTTAGTTTCATTAAAAACAAAAACAACAAATAATCAATCAACTCAGCTACCATGTTTCAGATCTTTCACTCAAAATGAAGAAATTGAAAAGATCTTAAATTAAAGCATCATGAACAGGTGTATCGGGTATCATGTACCAGTAAAGTACATAAAAGTACTAAGCCTGACTGTACATAATAATAAAAAAATACCTGTTGAATTAGGAAGAACAGTGAGCGGGGTATCCTTTGTCGGCTTAACACTCCCAAAATCAGCTAGCTTTATGTGGCCATCAGATGTTAGTAATAAATTCTCCGGCTGGTATAAACCGACATTTAACACAAACAAGACGTTAGATTATTACAGATGAAAATAGAAAATATTGTATCACCTTTTATATACCTTAATATCACGATGTATTAGGCCCAAGCCATGCAGATATTCCAAAGCATCAACTACTTCTGCTGCATAAAATCGGGCTTCATCTTCTGATAACCGGCCTTTCTGCACCATGTAATTTTTATTTTTAGTCCATCAAAATACTATAAGTACACTTTGTCATCTAACCGGCACCTGATGGTTCAATTCTCTTTGTTTTCTTTTATTCTCCTTATCTTATTTTCTTGCGTGTGTTTGTGTGCGTGTTGCTAGTCGAGTTAATCTTTACCTATGTATCACAGAGAGTGTTGCCTGGTATTACAGTACAAAAGATCGAGTTAACAAAATTTGCAACTTACTCTTATGATTTGATCAAACAGCTCTCCACCTTCGCAAGATTCAAGTGCCATGTCTATACATGCAAAACAATTTAGAGCAATGAATAAAAGGGCAATCTAAATACAATCTGAAATAAAGAGTGAAAAAGGATGCATACAGAGGGAATAAGTATCCTGGAAAGTGAAGAATAGTCTAATAATGCCAGGATGGTCCAGTTGATCTAGTACAATCCTCTCCAATTTCACATATGAAATCTTATTCTCCTTTGTGATGAATTTTTTATCCATAATTTTCAAAGCATAAACGTTTCCTGTATCTTTCTTCTTCGCTCGCACTACCTGATTGTATCAAAACAAGACCAAAGTTAGCTTCAATTACAAAAACCTAAATATGCATTTTCACTGCATCAATAATAATTACATTGACAGGTACTAGATTTAGACTTCCTTTCATGGATTTGTGTTATCTCAAATATACCTCATTTCACAAGTTCCTATGCTATTGTCTTTGGTTTTCACAGGTCAATATCTGGAAAATTAAAGTATAAAAACCAATCAAATACAGAAAAAGAATGCACCTTTGAGTAAGATCCAGTGCCATACATTTTCCCCAGCTCAAAATCATCAATCGCGAACTGCTCTTGAGGGGCTCTAAATGCGATGCTATTGGCTCTCTGCATCGCCTGTTGTTTCGTCCCTTGTTGTTGCTGTTGTAACCTCAGCTTCGTTTCGAATTCCTTCTCCATCTCTGAGCCTACCGCCATTAAACGGCCCAATTCACTTATCTAGCAATTGCCATTGCTCCAATTAATACAAATGGGTCTATCCCAAATCTTTAATTTATTTTATCTCTAAAGGCGCGCTAGGAATGATGAAAGAGTGTTTCTTTGGCGCGGCCTCCAATGCAGGAAGGAGCGGTCAACGCCGAATCATAGGATTCTCTCTCAATCTCTCTGCTATGGCCTGATAAAAGCTAGAGAGAGAACAAAAGGAGAGCAACACAGCTTTAAAAATGGAATCTTACGGCGGAACAGAAACTGGGCTTGGAATTCGTCCTTGTTTGAACTGAATTATTTGGATTTTTGTCTTCTTGACAAGGAAATGGGTTTGGATTAAGATCACGATTGGTGGATATAATTTGGACTGCTGTTCGGATTTAGATTAAGAATTTGGAGAAGGTGATTCGTGGGGATGGTGGAGAGTGCACATGGCGTTGATCACACTAATGGCCTTAGATGATCCTTCCATGAAAATCTTTCACACACCTGGTGTTGCTTTAAATATTTGCACTTAACCTTTTCACACACCTGCTTAACTGTTTCACTCTTTAAAAGGTTTCTAATGGATCACAAATTTAACAATAGACCATCTCTAGCGCATAAAGCATGATCTCCCATCTAGCTTTACCGTTTTGTAATAAATGTTATTTTCAGGCCTAAACGACGAACAAGGATGCATACATGATTTGTAGCCCATTTCTTTGTGCCCCCTTTGGTGACAGTTTTGCTAGTACAGCTCTGATATAATTCAGACTATCGATAGGTTCAAAAGTTGTTGCCCAACTTTTTATTTAGACAGTACGTCTTATATAACATGTTAACAACAGTGAGGCTACGGTACTTTTCAATATCTTCAGTTTTAAAATTCAAATAAATGATCCTCTAAACCGTTCGGCCGATCGAATGCATTAGGAGATCAAATTTTATAACTTAAAAAAAATTATTATTTTTTAAGATAGATAGAAAATTATTATTTCTTGAATGACCAAAATTTTTAGATTAGATGATTTTCTACTTATCTAAATAAATGATAAAAGATTCTTAAAAATTCTATAAAGTATAAATTTGATCTCATCATACATTTTTATATATAAATCATGTTAAACAATTATATATATATAAAGGTTGGCTAAGATCAAAGTGGTATGACCAAGGCCTTGGTGCTACTAATTAGTTTTTGCAATTTTAAAGTTCAAATAGTTGATCTGAAGTGCTCAACGTGTTCTCCATATTAAAATGTGGTTGGAGACCAAATTTTTACATTTTTTTGAATTTTTTACTATTTTTTATGGATTTTTGAAAATCACTATTTTTCATAATAATAAATAAAATCTGAAAAACAGTGATTTTAAAAAATCCATAAAAAATAGTAAAAAAATTCAAATAAAAATATAAAATTTGGTCTCCAAGTACATTTTAATATGGAGAACACGTTGAGCACTTCAGATTGACTATTTGAACTTTGAAAATCGAAAAAACAAATTGGTATAACCAAGGCCTTAGTCATACTACTTTGATCTTAGCCAAACTCTATATATATATATGGGCTGTGGTGAGTTGCAAAGCAAGAGACTTGTTTTACTTTACGCTTATATTTTCATTTTCAAAGTTCAAGCAGCCGATCTAAACCGCTCAACATGATCTCCATATTGAAATGTGCTTGGAGACCAAATTTTACATTTTTGGGAATTTTTTACTATTTTTTTGGATGGGTAGAAAATCTCTGTTTTTGGATGGAATCTGGACCATAAAAAAACAGTGATTTTAAATAATTCTTAAAAATACTAAATTTTTTTTCAAAAAAATGTAAAATTTGATCTCCTGGCATATTTCAATATGTAGATCATGTTGAGCAGTTCGAATCGGCTATTTGAATTTTCAAATATAAAAAATATAAGCTTGAAATAAAATAAATCTCCTACTTGGCAACTCATCATGTTAAATAGTTTGAATTAATTATAGACTTTGAAAATAAAGATATAAATTCATAGCATAGCATGGAGGTCCATTTGCGCTTCATAAAGTTGTATCCATAGCTTCACTGTGTTAGCAATTGTAGGATATAAATAAAGGTTCTCTTATGCGGATTTTTTTTAAAAACAGTAATTAAAATAATAAAAGTTAAAGAAACGGCATGATTACGGGGTTTGTTAGAAAAAGAGCAAAAACCGAATAGGCTATTCGGTTAAGGATTTTTTTTGCTTCACCGAATAGGCTATTTGATTTACAGGATTTTTAACTAGGGTTGTAGGATACGATGCCACAGAAAATCCATTAAATCCATTTTATAGGCTTAACCGAATAGGCTATTCGGTTTGGTGTTTTTTTGGACTTAACCGAATAGCCTATTCGGTTTAGTTTTTTTTTTTTATTTAGAGACTAAGAAGAAGAGCAAAATAAAGAAATCTAATACTGAAAATTTGAATTTTTTATTTAAATTATTTGACTTCTTTGGATATATAATTAGCATATTTATACTAAAATACGCTAAATTATTTGAAATTATGTTGAATTACACTATATTAAGTTAAATTACACTAAATTACATTACATTACGCTAAAATACGGTTAATTACGCTAAATTACATATGAATAGGGACGATATCTTCTCTGAAAAGGCGAAAAACGACGGCGAAACTTCAAACGGTAATAAAACGACGCTCGAGTGTCCGATTTCAGCAAATGACAACTTTTCGGAAAGCTTGCAAAAATACGCATACTTCTGTGCTAGCAATGTCAGATTTCAAAATTCAGAATTGCCAAAAAACAAAGAGAAGAGCCTCAAAACTTGAGTTGAAGTTTTCGATTAAGATTTTCATTTCTATTATTCAATCCAAGTAGCTCAGTAAATTAGTTACATAATGAGCTTGTAGAATACCAGTTTTTACTATTTTCGGAATTTTTTTACTATTTTTTATGATTCATGAAAGATGGCACAGAATCGGTATATTTTAGCGTAATTTCGGTATTTCAGCATATTTAGCGGAGTTATTGTAATTTAGCGTAATTTAGTGTAATTCAACATAATTTATTGTAATATAGTGTAATTCAACATAATTTCAAATATTTAGTGTTTTTTTTTTTTTGCTAATTATAAATCAAAAGAAGTAATCTGACAAATAATTTAAACAAAAAATTCAAATTTTCAGTGTTAGATTTCTTTATTTTGTTCTTCTTGGTGTCAAAAAAAAAAAAAAAAACCCCTAAACCAAATAGCCATCTCGGTTTAGGGGGTGTTACACGAAAGATTACATAATTCGGGGATTTGGGCTGGAAAAATTTTGTGAAAATAGGGTAAACCGAATAGGCTATTCGGTGAAGCAAAAAAAAACCCCCTTAACTGAATAGCCTATTCGGTTATTGCTCTTTTTCTAACAAACTCCGTAATCATGCCGTTTCTTTAACTTTTATTATTTTAATTACTGTTTTTAAAAAAAATCCCTCTTATGCTATGCGAAATTAGATACGATAACATGATACATGTGATAGAATAACTTTTTGTAAAGTACGATGCCGTCGATGCATGCATGATAGAGAAACTTAGGGTCTGTTCGACTGTCCAAAAGGAACGGGAATGAAAATTTTTAAATGGTCGAAACACTGTGTGCGTGAGCTGAAATTCACAAAATCTGAGTGAATTTTGTTTTTTCCCACGTGCACAGTGTTTGGCTGAACAAGCCCTTAGCTAACAAGTGCGTGCAAAATTGAAGCTTACTTATCCTCTGATCTAGAATTAATTCAAGCAGTGAGAATTTCATTTGGACACTATTTGACAAAGGAGAAAATTCACACAGATCCATAGTACATTGCATCTGTGATTAGAGAGGCCATTCAACAATCTACAGTATGCTTTTCTTGCTAAGGGCAAATTAATTTAGTCTTCGCCGAAACTATGAAAATTAAAATAGAAAATTCAAGGGAAGGTTTAGGTCATACATTATGCAGATTGTGTATTAATCTAGTCACTACATTTATTGGGATTTATTCATTCAAAACTGTACTACTAGAAGTGCTCAATAGACGTTTCGTTATGTATATGTTTTTTTTTAATTTTAAATTAAACAAGAATTATTATTTCTTCAATTTTAGAACGTGCAATTGATTTTTTTATAATAATTATTCCCGTTCACAATGACTAAAAAATAAGTAAAAAATAAAAAGAAGACATTATCTGCACCAAGTCATCGGCTAGGATTTAGAAAATAAGACAGTCAAAACAACATACAAGTCAGAATCTCAGATCATCACGCCTAAATCTAATATTCTACACTAGATCAAAACTTCAAGGCAAAAAAATAGATTTTCTTTCGTATCAGATATGTCAAATACCACCTACAAGCATTTTTAAATTATCATCATCATCATCACCATATCAGTAACCCTTAATTAATAAAACAGCTCTGGGAAGAGCGAAAAATTCCAAAGTTACAAACAATACTGTGCTCCAATTCGATCCCCCATGGGATCGATCCATCATCCCCTGTAAAACCTTTCGTGCACGACAAAAATCAGGCCTCCATGTAACTTAGCTCCACTTCCTCGTACTTCCTGGGTGGGATCGGGTACTCTTTTGAGAAACACGCATCGCAAAATGTCGGTGCCTCGTCCCCCAACAAATCATGCAACTTACTTAAACTCAAGAACGCAAGAGAATCACTACCGATCTGCCTACACACCCCCACAGCATCCATCCTATTAGAAATCAACTCTGACTCACTAGGAGTATCGACCCCATAGTAACATGATCCCACCACGGGCGGGCTAGCAATGCGCATATGCACCTCGCGGGCACCTGCATCACGCAGGAGCCGCACAATCTTCGATGAGGTTGTGCCACGAACAATCGAGTCGTCAACCACCACCACTGATTTGCCTTCTAGAACGCCTTTTACTGGAGAGAGTTTTAGTCTAACACTAAGGTCGCGGATGTGCTGCTCGGGCTGAATAAAGGTGCGGCCCACATAATGTGACCTGAGTAGACCCTGTAGTGACAATATGTTTACCCAATTTAGTGCCAAATTGAAACTTCAGTGTACACAAAAAAAAAAGGTTAAGGTAATGGTTTAACCCAATCTCCTACCTATACGGTTTTGTAAAAAAAAGGTTAGGTTGCTTGAAGGTTTTTTCCTTGCTTCGCAACTAATGAAGGACATAACAAGTTTTATAAAATGCCAAAAAACTTGATAATAATAATTTAACCGAGAACAACTAAATCGGAGTCAAAGTAGGTTTTTTTGAGTTATTATTAAAATTGCCCCCATAAAATAGATGATCTACTTTATCAAATGTGGATAGTTCTACAATCATCATTTTGACCACAAGCTTTCAAATTGCCAAAAAGTCCTCAAAATAACTTCAAAATTCCAAGATGATAATGTAAGTTAAGAGACTGCTAAACACTTCACCCGTCATTCCAAAATATTCAATTTTGAAGATGAATTAAAAATTAGCAATATGACCCGAGGTCCGCAACTGTTTTTATAGGATGCTCAATTATGTTTTGTCAGAATAATTACTGAAATATTCATTGTTCCCTTTCAGACCTCCAAATAATATTTGAAGCCAGAGACCCCAAAGTAAAATGCAAAATATAACTGCAAAACTACCAACAATGCCCTTACCTGCTGGAAGGGGACGCCAGAAACCAGCGAGAACCCAAGCGCTGCATAGAAACCCGAATCTGGCACTGGTATCACCACATCAGCTGGCACTGGCGACTCCTCAGCAAGAGCTTTACCGAAGGCCAACCGGGATTCGTGCACAGCCCGGCCAAAGACAATTGAATTAGGGAGAGCAAAGTACATGTGCTCAAAAATGCATGCTTTGCGCGGTTTTGGTGGCATGAGGCATGCAGACGAGATCGACATGTCAGCCAAGTCAACCGCTACGACTTCACCCGGGTTTATTTCACGAATATACTTGGCATCAACCAGATCAAGTGCACATGTCTCTGATGCAAAGACTTAACGCACCTATGTTTTGTTGGAATCAGAAAGGAGTTAGATTTGGGCTTCAAAACAGAATCAACTTCAAAAGTAAATCACATGGACAGATAGTGACCCCCGTCAAAATCATCATAAAAATCATCGAAGCAATATTACTTCTAGAATAAGTCATACATCATTCTCAGTACAGGGTTCTCAGGTCACTACTGATGGACTATATCCAAAGATTCCAAAGTGGTATAACACAAATTCTTCTAACCATCAATTCCTAGAATACGTAAAAGAGTTACGATAATACCATTGGGTCGGCAGCCTAGTACAAGAGGTCGAAAACCATACGAGTCCCGCACTGCATATAGTTTATTTGCCGTGAGAAAAAGAAGTGAATAAGCACCCTCAAGAGATTCACATGTTTCGATTATCCTTGACAAAAGAGGCCGAGATGTTGAAGACGCGATAAGGTGCAAAATCACCTGCTTACACAAAAATATAAGATAAAGCAACGGTTGAAAGATGCTCTTGTAGGTGTAATGCATCAAAACCGATATGATAAAAGCCAGTTTCCATTTCTTATGTGATTGGTATGATACGTTTGATCAATATCACAGCAATAATTTAGCATAGTAGCAAGTGCAGAGCAACACCAATCGTAGAATTGAAAAGGAATCATTCCCTGTTTAGCATAGTTTTTCTTTCCCACAAAAATTAACTATTGATCGAGTATAGAATAATGAAAACATGTATACCTCTGTATCAGATGAAGTATTGAAAATTGAACCACGGGACTCGAGCTCCATCTTGAGCTTATCATGGTTCAACAAATTTCCATTATGTGCTACGGCCAACTGCCCAAACCGGTATGACGCAAGAAAAGGCTGAACATTTTTTAGCGAAGCGGTCGCCCCGGATGTGGAGTACCTCACGTGCCCGATAGCCATGGTGCCCGGCAAGGACTTTAACGATTCGGGCGAGGCAAAGACATCCGTTACCAATCCCATCCCAGTAACGGATCGGAGCTTACTGGATTCTGTGTCAGCCGCAACAATACCCGCACCTTCTTCACCCCTATGTTGTAGTTTTTGTAAACCAAGGTAGCAGAGAGAAGCAGCGTCTGGGTCGCCTATTACACCAAACACACCGCACTCTTCGCGAGGTTTATCAAAGTTATCATCGAAGAAAGGGTTTGTGTCGGGCTGAGAAGCGAGAAGAGGAGAGAACCGGGGCTGGGAGCGGAGAGCAAGGGAAGGGGAGGGAAGAGAGAAGAGTTTACGTGAGAGCGCCAAGTGGCGGAGGGAGAAAGATGAGGTCTTCGAGGGGAGATGGTGAGGTTCTATGGTGAAAGAGGTGAAAGAGGTGGTAGCCGCCATGGAAAAAGGTGAGAGCTTTTTCCTCTCTTTTTTGGGAGGGAAAGGAAAGGGGCTCTCTTTGGATGAGAGAGCCCTTCGATCTCACGTGAGAGAGAGGATTATATTGGCCTTTGCGGGATGATAATACGATGTACGGCATACACTGTTTCTGTCAAATAGTATGAATTTACGGTCTACGCTTAAAGGGAAGTAAAGCTACTATTGGTCAAGTGCAAGAATGCAAATCCGCCAGTATTTGGATCTCGTAAAGTAACTCAAATTTTGAGTTTAGATTCCGATCGTCGCGATCTGCTTTGGCACGAATATTAAAGTAACCCTGTGTATTCCACCTCGGACCGGATTTATCCCGATTCTGATCGGACGGTCCATATCTAAACTCAAATTTAGAGTTAAGTACGGAATCTGGACCCAGTCGACCACAGTCCAGAAGTGAGTCGGTTCAGCGGAGACTGGAGAGTTCCAGGAATAAGTCCAGACCGTTCGTTTAAAGGGATGAGCGCCGTAGTTAAAGTTGAAAAAGGCAAAAAATAAAGGAAAGTTCTGAAACCCTAGCGATTGCCTTAATGGGGAATCTTGGTCCTCTGGAATCTCCAAGCGTACAATGTATCTTGATTATTTTGAGCTTTTAGTTTATTTTCTTCCATTTTTCTCTTTTTTATAATTAGAAGCTCAATAATAACTAGGAGAGATTGGCTCAAAATGGAATAAGTGCTAAAATTAAGTGTAAATTAGGTAAGAGTGCCCGAAACGAATATTTTTAGATTTTAAAATTTAATAATTGCAAAATAGAATTTAAAAAATACAATGGTAGGGTGTAAACGGATCCGGATTATCCGACAGATATCCGCTCTGAATTCGCTTATAATCCGAATCCGGATTAAACGGATCCTGATATTTAATGCACATAGAGAAGTAACTGATATTTAACGCACATAGAGAAGTAACCCAGATACGGATTCGGATAATTCCGTGTAGGTATAAACGGAGTGGATATCCGCATATATCCGGATCCGAAATTTATCTGTCTATGACTCTATATCCGCGTTTCTAAAGAACCAATCCATAACCATAGTGCAATCTCTCTCCTCTGTGCCCTCCGTAAATTCAATGTACTCTGCATCAAACCTAAGCAGCCGAGCAGCTCCTTTGATACAAAGTGCGGCAAAAAAACCAAAACTGCAATCGTTAGTTGGCGACAAACTAATTTGGATGGGAAGCAAGAGGGGATCCTATACCACTAAGGAGGGTTACAAGATGCTAAGTGAGGCGAACTTGGTCCCACCAGCCTATTCTGACGCTAAAAAACAGGCATGGAGAAAACTGGGACAGTGGAAAAATTTGATACCAAGGGTGAAACTGTTCATCTGGCGCGCAATCCATGACGGCCTGGCTACCTCGAATGAAATGCATCGACGGATACCAACAGTGAACCCCATATGAGCAAGGTGTGGTGCCGAAAACGAATTCCTATCACATTTGTTATTTTTCTGCCCAGTGTCAAGAGCAACGTGGTTCGCCTCTCAATTCTCCTTAAGGGTGGACACGGTTCCTCTGGACTTCACTCAAGCCTTGCTGCAACTAACATCTCCGCTCCAACCGTCCCAAATCACCACCTTTTGTAATACCATGTGGATGTTATGGAAGGTGAGGAGCGAAGAGCTCCTCCAGGCAAAAAAACCCAGGCCACTGGAGGTCCTGGCAAGGACCCGGTTATTAGAAAGGGAGCATGTATTGCCTGCAGCACACACCACCAATTGGTCCGACACACCGGTTAGCATCCACCAGGGGTCGATACCGGTTCTTATTGACGCCTCATGGGATACAACCAAAAATACAGGAATTGCTCTACTAACCTATGATCAAGCGGGGAGGTTGCAGACAGTGCAGGGGTCACACACCATTGCCAGTGATGCCCTGCATGCGGAATCAGTGGCCTTGCTAGCGGCACTGCAGCAATGTACCGATACCGGACCTGATATGTGACGGTATGTCATCTTCTCGGACTGTAAGCTATTGGTTCAAGCGGTACTCAGGGAACAGCCTGATCACCTACCCTCGTGGATGGCACATGAGACTGTGCTACGCTGTATCCTTCATCACAAGGAATGCAAAGAGAGTTCTCATTGAGCATGTACCGAGAGCAAAGTTGAAAGCACCGCATTCCATTTGCAACAAGGCAAGGAGGGAGAGAACAAATTTCCGAGCCCGGCTACCGGATGGCGCAACGGAATTCATGCAAATTCCAACAGTACTACACCCAAACCACTTCAGGTTTGTACGGGTACACCGTGATTCACTCATGACCACCACTTTGCAAGCCCGATGCCCGGACATCGGATGCAAGTTACAGTGCAGTGGAAGGAAATGATCCGACACAATGATTAGGTCGATGACCGGTCTTTTACAATGCTGTTTCTTACAATAATCTCTTACATGGCACCGTTAATTTATTAGGATTAGATCCTTTAATCACTGTCATTTTCCTTTATTTTTTATCTTTCTGATTACTGGTAAAATAGTTACCAGGGAATAGCAATTCAGTGTAATGTACGCTACTATGTTTTAATCAATGCCTACGGGTTTTTCATAAAAAAAAATAAGCAATTATATACTCACCCAATGTGCTCTTTCCATTTCTTGTGGGACTAACCCACCCATCTGACCGGACAAATTAAACCCTTGTAGTGGGCCTGGATACCTGGATATAACTATTGACTTTTGTTTCTTCGTCAGCTCATCACCCATCAATTGATAAATGAAACGTTCTGCTATGGACCAAAAATTGTAGCAAAATTGTTGTTGGCATCCATTACAGCCGTTAACTTTTTAAAAGACAAAATTGATACAATTTTTTTGTGTTAATTCTCTGTCCATAGCAGAATTTCTTTTGATAAATTTAATTTATTAGTTAACGAAATACAAATTCCTTACCAAGCTATTTTCTTTTGCAAATTACATATTTTATATTTAATTATTCATTCATTTTTATATTTGAATTTTGTTAATTAGTATTTGTATCTTAAAGTCAATTATCTGATCATTATTCTTTTTGTATCCATATTCTTAATCGTATTCGTGGATTATCCACTCCGTATCCGTTTAAGGTGGAATTGATTTTACATTTTACATCCGTTTACTATCTGTATCCGTATTCGTATCCACTAATTGAAATGTAGATATGAATATGATATTAGCATTATCCACTCCGAATTCGCTCCATTTACACCCATGTACAATGGACATCGATAATCTCTTTTATTCCACCGAATATACATATTCAAACTATATGTTAGAAAAATTATGAGTATATTTAATCCATCTAAAAAATATATAAATAATAAGGCGTGAATGTTGCTCATGTCTTTTCTATTTTTCTGAATTCTAATTTTGACAATTTTAAAACATTTAATTTCAAAAGTATTATTATTAGGTAAAAAGGGATTAAAGTCAATGTAATCGATCTACCACTAAAAGAGAATAACGTGACTTTTCTCTTACTAATTTTTTCTGAACCTTACCGTGAATCGGTAATTACCTCTCGGTTATCTTTCTTAAAATTATGTTGTGTCTCGAGTATAAGAATTCTTGTAAAAACAAATTCTTTGAACCCCATCAAAACAAATTATATGCAGATAAAAACATTTAATTGTTGTCAAAACTTGAATCTTGTTTTCCTTGTCAATTAGACTAATAATGAATGCTAATAATATAATAAATAAAGTAAGTGGGTGAGCAGTGTTTTAAAATTCGGTTATATTCGGTGAGTATACGGCCGTATATTCCTATTCAGTGTCTGGCCGAATAGAAAATAACTATTCGGATCGAATATTGAATCTATTCTTTAAAAAAATTAAAAAACATGCAAAACTCATTAAAAGAGTTCCGGACCCGAATCCATAACCCATTAAATGAGTTCCAGACCCGCCAGGTAAGTGTTCTCTTCAAGCATCCCCACTCAAAAGTCTTTTATAACCTCTCTACATGCTGCCTTATTGTATTTAAGTACTGTGGAATTAAATATTTAATAAAAAAATTCACATACATAAATCCGAATAAGAATTCACATATTCGGCCGCATATCGTATATGCGGTATGCGGTGGCCTTCCGAATACCGCACGAAAACTGAATATTAAAACATTGTGGGTGAGTGATACGGTACATCCAAAAATATAGTAAAAATATAGCAAATGCATATTGTATGAAAAAAAAATTATCTCAATTGATTTTGACGAAAATTTCTATTTGTATTTGTATGAGACGTTGCTAGTTAAAATTTAGAGATTTAGGATTCCGTACTCGTTTAAATAAGATTAAACGAAATTGTGTGATTAAATAAAACATTATTGCGATTAAATGTGGTGTTTTGAAGGATGCACTATAAAATTGAGTGAGCACAACCAAAAATAATTTGAGATTATTTCTGTTAATTCTCTATCTTTGCATTCAACAACCTAAAATAATCATCGCTCGATTCTTGATGTTGTGTTCACAAGTCAATTTACAAGGATGAAAATACATTTTTTGTTGTTGGTGATATTCACGCAAGAAAATGGTAACACATTAAATAATCTTAGTAGAATCTCTAATAAAAAATATAAAAACGGTTTGCAATTAATTGCACCGTGAAATACTCCAGAGAAGGTAGGCCTGAGGCCCTGAGCGCAGAACCGTGCTTCCAAGTTGAGAAAGTTTTGACCAGCTCGAGAAATGGGCCCCATGGGCCGCCTTGAGCTTGGACCACCGCCGACTCACTATCGGCGTGTGGGGCGAACGAATCTGGTCAGGATAACATTTAACTCATGGCCCACATGTAACTGTCTCTTAGCAATTAAACAAATTGACCCACATTCACTGGCCACAGGATTCCATGGGAAATTGTCAAATTGCGGATCTCCTTTCATTTTCAGACGCCTTTGGATATTTATCAGATATAAATAAAAAAAAAAAACATCAATTACATTTTGAGTCAGCGAAGTAGACTCAAGTAAAAAAAGAATCTATATGCGGATTTTGTTAAAGTCCGAAATGAATTTAGAACAGATAAAACGCAATTGGATCCGAAGAGATTTATCATACACCGTCATTACTCATTATCAAGGTTTTACATATTAAAAATTGATACTCCATAAACGTGGCTGATCTTCAAAACTTCCGATGCCAAGTCATCAAGTACTTTTAATTATTGACTTAATTTATTAATTACTGTTGAATTTGATCTATAGCTGAAAAATATTTATATATTTAATAAATAATCAACAAGTCTGATTTAATGTTAAAAATTGATTACTTTATTATATGATTGTCTATAAAAGAAATTTATATATTTTTTGTTATTGTATTAGATTTGGTACTATTTGTTTCAACTCAATCATTTTTACGGAGTATCAATTTAAAAATTAAATTCTTTTTTCAATAGATTATTTTTATTTCCGAAACGAAATCCAAAAGATAATCATAGTATTCCACAAAATGGCTGTCCTTGAAGACCGAAACAACATGTCAAATCATCAAATAATTCAACCATTTAGCTGAAAGTTGTACAAATTTATACAATAAACAAGCTGTGATTACATTCTTTGGCCATGCAATGGACGTTTAACATAGATGTTACAGTTCTGGAAAAACACCTTTGGAAAAACACCTTTGAGTCTTCCTTTGACAAACCAGATACCATTATCTGGCTCAACATTGCTGAATTTCTGCAGCATTAAAGCATCATTCACAGGATTGAACTTCTTAGGAGTAATATGATAATCTCCTACCAAGAGCTAAGTTGGTTTATTTTTCTTTTGTCATGGTCCCAATTGTTTCAGAATTGGCGCTGATCGATTACCAAGGCAGAGAATCTCAAGTGCTCGAAATCAAAGTAAAACTGAATATCTTTCCCATCTTCATTTTGCCTTCAAGAGGAATACATCAACAGAAGACAAATTCTAAGATTCATTACTAAAGTTCTATTCAGCAATATGGCGCTGAGCAATTGCTGATTTCCTTCACACTCTCAATTAATTTTCCTAGTTCCCAATTGATTTTTCTCTCTTCATACATAATTGTGTTGGAGTAGTCTTATAAAGCTTCTTTAGAGAAAAATAGTTTACTTCTTTTAGAGAAAGGTTAACTCTGTTAGAGAAAAATAGTTTACTTCTTTTAAAGAAGAATCGTTTCTTTCTTGGGTACGGAGAGAGGTTAACTCTGTTAGTATTAATTTAATAATCACTTTCGATCAAATATAATCTTGCGGTCTAGAGACGCTTTGGAGAAATATTCTGTCCAAATACCTTCGGACAGAAACCCAACCCCTGTCGGAAGGTGTCTTGAAATTTCTTGAAACGGAGCCGCCTCCTACTCCCCTTCATCTCCACTCCCTAGTCCGCCTCTCTCATCTCTTCTACGGTTCTACCTTCTCGAGTAGGGAGGAGAATGAGGGAGAGGGGAGGGACCAGAGTCGAGCGGAGCCGATCGGAGCCTAGAACGCGGTATCGTCGGAGCTCAGAGCATAGAGTCTCTATCTCCATCTTGATTGGAGCACGACAGTGAGCAGATTCGGTCGTCGGAGCGCGGTAGCAGACGAATAAGAGCAGATCTGGTCGTGGAAAGAGATGTAGATTAAGATAATAGAATAATTAAGAGTGTATACAAGTAGATTAGAGTAGATAAGTGTTTTTTAGATGATTCCGTGAGAATAAAATAGTGGATCTAGATATTATGATCATTTGATTCGTTGTAATACTTTTTTAATCAGTGAAATTGTTAGTAGGTATTTAAAGCCACTAACTTGAAAAAAAAAAATTTGAAATGGCACTTGAGGAATACACCATAGATACCATTAATTTGGAACGCCACAACATGCTCTTTATGCAATCCGGCAATGTTTCTAAATGTAATATTTGGCAATGAAGTTGTTTGCGTCAACCGCTGTAGAATGAGCCACACATAGATATGTCACATGTTTTTGTAGTTACAGAAGGATATATTATGGAAAAAAAAGGTTATAATTAAAAAGCATATTCTAATTATTTTTGTAATAGGAGGAAAAACATTGGTGAAATTTTGGTACACATTTACAATAAAAACATTAAACTTGGCTGTTTCGTTCGTTTTATAGCCATCTTTTTGAGATTTAGAGTCAGTAATTATTGTTTTACGATCCCATCTCCATACATGCACACATTATACTGGCTCCGTCGGACTCTGATATTTCTTTCAGAGTAAACTCCTGCTTTAATGTATATTACATAAGTGGCATTCTGTAAGGGCCTATTTTTAATTGCATCATGTACAGATTTATGATGACCACTTCTATCCTTGGCCACCACTACATTCGGCTTCATGTTGTTCCAAAAATCATGCATGTTGTCATATACATGGGCGCAACCAGATTTTCAAATTATGAGTGTCAAACACATTGGAGATCAATCATATAAAATTTTCATACTGAGAATGGAGTCAAATTTACAAAGGTATGACAATTTACTCTAAATTATATAAAAAATCATACATAAATAAAAAAAAATGGAGGTTAATTGACCCCATTCACTACACTTGCCTCCGCCCCTGGTCATACATACATACGCAACTAGTTTCCCAAGCCTTTAATTATATTATTATTTTTTACAGTTAAATATGCCAGCTAAACCACATTGGTTTATTTGATTTGGCAGATTGAAAAATATATATAGATGACGTAATTTTATGAGCTCTTAAACCAATTGAATTAATTAATTGTTCTTTTTGTTTTTGGATTATATGGGCGTTATCCTTGTCGAAAACAAATAAATAATATTTGGTACAATTAACATTTCTTATAAATATAACTTACAGGCTTTTTTATATAGTCACTGTAGAAATGAAACTGAAAATAAAAAAAAACATATCTCTTACAAACTATATATCCACAATTTAATTTAATTTGCTTCACAATTTCAGAAAATGAAAAGATATATAAAATTCCTTTTACAATATTAATTGGTTATGAGTATCGTTCTAACATGCAAGAAAACACTAACTAGAGTCCGGTGGCATATGCAGATATTTTGTAGCGGTTTGACACTATTGCAGCTTTGTTTGCATTTATGTATAGGATCATCGATCAAATGTAGTAAAATCATATTTTGTCAGTGATGATCAATGATCATTTATTAATGTAGTAAAAATTCAATAAATTTATATGAAATGGTTGCTACACGTACCTAGAGCAGCCAGTGGTGGTGTTGATAGCAAAGGTAACAATGACTCCGCACTTGCAGGGGAGGTCAATAGCAGCATTGGCATTGACACCAGTTCCCTTGGCAAGGTTCTTAAGGCAGTTGCACACTGTCTGGTGTTCAACATCCGTAGTTGCTATCAAATTGAGGTTCTTGATGTTGCTGCAGCACTGTACGCACACTGGGGTTGCCGTCACCGGTGAAGGCATACGGCATGCATTGGGCAAGGACTGACACCACCTGGATACATGTGACATTGTTGCATGTGCAACATGGGTTGTGGTTAGGAGAAGGATGGGGACGGTTATGGCAACGATGGCACATATGTCAAAGCTAGCTATGATTTAATTTGTAGATGTTGTTGTGAGGTAAGAATAAGTTTGAACTCTCTCATCAAACTGTGAAGCTCATATGTGAAGTATATGAGCGAGTTAAGTTTGGGATTGGTGTGGTTTGAGAAATGCGTTTGGATGGTTTATATAAATAAAAAGTACAACCTTAAAAAATGTTTCTACAAATGATGTATACAAATTTCTAAAATAATTAGAGTACCAAAAAATTTATGAAAGAATCTGATCAGAAAAATACCAAAAATAAATATCTTTGAGGGGGGTCAAATTCAAATTTGAAGGTACCTTCAAAATAATAAATTAACGGGACTTCTATTAGGTTTTATATTCATCAATGTGTATATCTAATTCAGTATGCAAAATTGATTAATTATTATGTAATCCATTAAAATTTCCATTACTGTATATCTCTATTGCCGCATTAATAATGTTTGTTTCAATTTAAAAGTCAATTCTTTGTTCAATATAAATTTTTATCCTAGGGCAAAATTCAGAGGATAATCCTAATAACTAATAAAAAGGTGCATGAAAAGAGAACAATCCACTCCTCACAATCTTTATCGTGGCCTTTTTATCTTCACTAATAAATGGAGAGGCTCAGATGGTCCATCCCACAACTGTCTATCTCTTGTTCTTCATTTTGGTGGAGCTGTTTATTTGATATTAAGTCGTATTATTTCAGTTAAGATGGAGACGTACCACATATCTAATCTTCTCATATCTTTCAGCCAATTTCTGGAAATATACTATTTAGTGAATTCTTTTATCGCAGGGTTCCTACACTAAATTTAGCTAAAAAATGGAAGTGTCATGTTCAGTTGTCGTCGTTGGTGACGATAGTAACAAAGATCGGGATATTATCTATCTATTATATATGAATTATTCTTGATAAAAAAAGATACCTCGCCAAATAATTTCTAACCTTAAAGTGAACAACAGGATATTCATCTCCTATATTTCATACAATTTATAATTTTTTTATTTATGTTGTAAAATTATCAAATTTATCATTATTTTGTAAAATAACAAACTATTTTCGAATTATATAAATCGTAGTTAAATCACGAAATTTAAAACTGTCAAAACATTTCCCCAACTCACTCCATCTTGGAAAGGTGGCCTATCCCTAAAGGAGTCCAGCATAAAGAAAGGGCCCAAATAAATGACAGGAAGAAAATAACATCTTCAAATTTGTTCTTTTCTGATCTGATTTAAAGCCCCGCATCAAAATAGGATTCAAGATTGCAACGCTGAATACGCCAGAAGCGACCATTACGTACAGTTGCAAGAGGATCAGTTTGTCGACAAATTTTGACCAGATTTTGATAGCAGATTAGCAGGACTGTCCTTTTTTTTTTTTTGCTTGAACAGTGTCTTTTTATCACACAGCTGAGTTACTCACAACAGCTCTAAATGTGCCCCGTGTTTTTAAGTAGGATGAAAACTAATTATAGTCGGTGCCCCATAAAGCACCAGCTGCACCATGTTTAATTGAGGCCTAAATTATAGAACAAGGAGTTTAGATCTCAGTTGTTTCACAATGAGAATTAAAAAGGACTAGGCATAAATCTAAATTTATGCTAGCATAAACTGACCTAAACTAAACTCTCTCCAGGTGCCTTAATTTTGTATTGCGTCATAGACTTGTCAGTGACTATTTGCAAAATTTACAGTCTCCTTTTTATACCTCAACCAAACAATGAATAATTTAGACCAATCTTGCAACTATACGTAAGATCCTTAATTTTGTCGACAAACATCACCAGTAACAACCAAACATCACCAGTAACAACCAAACACAACCTATCAGGGCACTAAGAAAAGCAATAAAAATCTTAGATCTGATATTATAAAACTCAAAACGTTCATCCACTTGACCTGAATCCATCAACTGATGTTTCTACACATAAAAAATTATTACCAAACCACTTCATCCAAAGGGTATTATAATCCAACCTACCACGTAGAATCTCTCTACACTTTTTTCTACAATTCACCAACAAGAAAGGAGCCCGAGAAACCAACGAAACAAAACAAAACAAGACAAAACCCGTTAAGGTAGCATAATCAACCAGAGGCGGTTTTTCCCTGCTGGAAAACAACAGCATAAACCGGCACAGCAACGCCTATGCTGAAGCAACTGAAAACAAAGAGACTCATCTTCAGCTGCTGGTTTTTCATCCTCCCCAGGTTGTACATGTGCTTTGAATGCTCATAGTTGTAGCCGCCATCATGTCCGTGGCCTCCTCCCATTCTCTTTGCTCCAGTAGCATGAAATTCACGCACCACTGTTTAAAAAGGACGAAAGCAATGATTAAACATTGTTAATAACAGTATAAAAGGTCTGCCACGGAATAGCTAAGTACATGGAGGTGCCAGACTTGATCAGCCTAATAGCAAAAATGAAATGAGGTTGCACCATTGATTGGAACTCATATAACTAGCTGTGAAAAATTGGTAATGATTTTGCTTCAGAGAAATACTTGATCCAAAAATTAATCGGTCTGACAATGTTTAATTAAGATGTAATTTCACCACCATGCTTGCAAACTTTGATCTGTGCAGTAATAAGCGCAAATCCTAAGAAATTTGAGAACCCTAAAAATCTCATAAAACTAGTAACTATTCGAATAAACAGAATGGCACTCTCAGTGTGCTCTCATTGTCTTACTTTATTCAACACAACTAAAATGGTAGTTGGTTCATAACCTAAAACCCAATTTCCTTCCTATCCAGATTCACGTGTAGTTGACTAACCAAAAGTACCAGTTAAATGCCACTCAAGTACAACCAGCTGCCTTCTCCATGGCATTGGCTCTAAGCCTCTAACCCAACTTCTTAATACAATTCTGGGTCTGATACCAAATCCTTGGATTTTATTTTTTCTACAGCGTTCAAGTTGGATTAAGACTGATGGGAGTACAGGAAAAAAAATGTGCTTTTCATTTCATAGGTAGAAACCCCTCACACCTGGCCCCCTTCACCCGCCAAAATAGTAATAAAAAAATGAAAACCCATAGGTCTAGATGCGCTACAAATTTTTAGCAATTCACGTACCAGAACCATGACTCAGGAAATATTGTTTAGGGGTTGTTTATGGGTAGTATTATAGGCTTTAGGTCATAGAACTAGGGATTTGGGGTCAAGGACGTAGAGTTTAGGACTTTGGCCTCTACGATCTATAGTTAGTATTATTATTAGTATTATTACTATTATTATTGGTACCATTAGTGCTATTAGTATTACCACTACTACTACTTCTACTATTATTATTATTTTATTACTATCTACCTTACCTTGTGACTACAATTGGGTTTCATTTCTAACCTACCCCAACTTGTTTCGGACTAAAGGCTTGGTTGTTGTTGTCAAGGAGTAACATCCATTCAAATTGGGGTACATCAATGAGTTATGACTTGCACCTAAGGGTTTGGTCGACTATTCAGAAGACCAAAAGGAAGCATTTCAGTACCAGTGCTAAAAAGATTACTAAAGGTTATACAGGTAATAACATGGGAAGAGTTGAATTTTTCAACAGGAAAGTTATTCAATTTCAGCAAAGTTCCATAATATTAAGCATTCCCCTGCAAACATGAAAGTATCATGCATATGACTTCAGTAAATTTAGGAAAAGGGATTGATTTCGGTAATTGACTAAGATATTGAGGGCTAAGGGCCATATTTTAAAATGTTTTGGTGAAGATGTAAGATGTTATATGATATTGTTATGCTATGAAAGCACACATGAGAAGGTTACAGTGTTAAGTAGGATTGACTTGAAGGTTGTGAAACGTTTATGGATTACTGATGAAAACCAAGCAGATTTTTATTCAAAATAATAATTGTACCTCGAGTTGGGCTACGGTACATTGAAATGTATAGACCATCTTGTGCATTGGATGGTAAATCGTTGGATTCATTCCAAACAGTCGATTTAAACCGTTCAACGTGATATCCATATTGAAATGTGCTTGGAGACCAAATTTTTCATTTTTCGGAAACTTTTCACTATTTGTTTAGAATTTTTGAAAATCGCTGTTTTTTATGGTCCAGATTTTTTTGAAAAACAACGATTTTGTACCCATCTTAATAAATAGTAATAAATTTCCAAAAAAATGTAATATTTGGTCTTCAGGCACATTTTAGTATTGAATTTTTGGACTTTGAATCCAGGGATTTAGAGTCCAATGCACAAGAGAGTCTATACATTGCATTGTACCGTAGCCCAACTCTTGTAACTGTACAGTACAGTGTATAATCGCTAACTAACAGATTTAGTTCT
The DNA here is from genome assembly GCA_025461045.1 of Carex parvula. Lineage (NCBI taxonomy): Eukaryota > Viridiplantae > Streptophyta > Magnoliopsida > Poales > Cyperaceae > Carex > Carex parvula. Next base: position 35,616 of record JAJGRW010004736.1, on the reverse strand, counting down.
ATTGGAAATGTCAACAGTGAGCTAAATACACATAATTATATTTATTTGAAAATAAATACAGATAGAAACATTCTCAAAATGTTTACTGTATATTTCTGAAAAGGTACTTAGAAGGCATAATAAAAGAACCAATAAAAATAACATGGTAATGATAAACTTCCTAGAGACCACCTGTATAACTGTTTTCCCATAATAATTAATACATGTTCAAGAGCTAGTGTGTTATAAATTATTTTCAACTTCAATTATTTAGTCTGGGAGAAACTCATTTGAGGAGAGGCTTATTTAGTCTGAGAGAGAGAAACTCATTTCAATTTGATTTCAAGAATAAAATGGATCTAGCCTGAATACATAGAATAAAGATAAACCGTCATACAAGGAGCACTGATTCTATCATTGACACAATCAAATTCGGAAATCCAATCTAAATTTCACAAAACCAATATATCTCATACCATAGAAATCAGTTTCTGTTCCCTAATGCTTCTTCACAATACAAACTTTCAACGTTCTCTTTAGGCAATTGCAGGTAGAAATAACTAATAAATTGGTAAACAAAAACTAACATAGATTAATAAAGATCTGTGAACGTACGCCATTATAAATTAGTAGAGGAGACGACCATTTTACTAATTGCACACTCAGAAAACTAGATCAAGAAGAGAGACTTATGTATATAAACCAGTTTATTAACAGAATCAATTCTATTTTGTCATCCAGGAGTACTTAGGAACAGAAAGGAGAGAAACAATATGCATAAAACGCCAACAGATCTCCTTAATCGGAGGGAAATCTAGCGAGAAAAGAGGAGCACCTGAGCGGGAGAGAGCCACGTCAGATGAGATCGCCGATTTGATGGCGGAGCGTACGGCGGAGTTGAAAGCCATGAGACCTAATTCTTTTTCTCTAGTTTTTCTTCTTTCTTTTTGTATTTTTTTCTCCAGAGAATGAGCAGGGAGAACACCTCTTCGGCCTAATTTGGGGAACGATTCTGCCGAGTATCTGGTAGCAAGATCCAATTAAAATTTGACACGTGGAAATTAATATTGGTTGCTGGGCCTCAATTTATTCTGACCGTTCCAGCTCTTCTAAAGAGGAAGGCACAATAATTTTGTGCGCTAGTAGATCTAATCTGGGCCGTATGGGCCATTTTCTGGTTGGCTTGAATTTTATTGGACCTTTGCATTTGTTTGTTTATCCTACAAGTGATTTCCTGCTTTCGGTTTTTAAAGCTTTCTTTAGGTGTTTATATCTCAAAACGAAACGTTCTGTATTAGATAAAGAGAGGTTAAAAAATAAATTAATAGGTGCGTTCATTGCTTAATCTTATATAAAAGTAACTTAAAATAATAAGATTGGAATGTAAATATTAGCTCGTGATGCAAAAAACAAAAGGAAAAAAACAAAAATTATCACACTCATAAACAGAGAACGACGCAAAAAAAATGAGCTAGCGTCAGATGCTAGGTCGGCAGTTCTCCCATTAGTTACTCTTGAAACAACATTTTGCACATAATGCAAGTTTATATCCTTAATATTCACCCAGCATTAAAATAACGATGAATTTAATATGTGCTTAACCTTAAGCTAATTTATTTATTTAACCATGCAATTGAGATATAATGCTTCTCCGCTGAAGTTGATCCAAATAAAAAAAAGGGCGCTGATGATCTACTTCAAATTTGGAAAAGGAAAAAGGTAATGCTTAAAAGTGATCCCGATATTTTTATTAATACCCAAAAAAAAACAAATTATCAAATTTGCCCCCACCCCAAACTTATTTTTAAATCTACCCCAACCGGTCGTCTGCTGGGCGGTCCAAATCCAGAGCAGACCGCCCAGTCACTGGGCGGTCCACTACCCAGAGCTGACTGCCCAGGGAGTGGGCGGTCCACTTTTTTTTTTTTAAGAGACTATGAACATCAAGATGCTGAATTCTAACGCTAAAAATTCGTTGTTTTAAATATTAGTTAGATTACTTCTTTTAAGCATATTTATACTAAAATACGCTAAATTACTTGGAATTATGTTAAATTACGTTGAATTACACTAAATTACTTTAAATTAGGCTAAATTACATTAAATTACGGTAAATACGGTAAATTATGCTAAATTACATATGAATAGGGACGATATCTTCACTGAAAAGGTGAAAAACGACAACGAAACTTCAAACGGTCATAAAATGGCGCTCGAGTGTCTGATTTCAGCAAATGACCACTTTTCGGAAAGCTTGAGAAAATATGCATGCATCTGTGCCCGCGATGCCGGATTCCAAAATTCAGAATCGCCAAAAAACAAAGGAAAGACCCTCAAAATTTGAGTTGAAGTTTCCGATTAAGATTTTCATTTCTATTATTCAATCCAAGTAGTTCAGTAAATTAGTTACATAATGAACTTGTAGAATACCAATTTTTACTATTTTTGGAATTTTTTTTACTATTTTTTATGATTCATGAAAGATGACACATAATTGGTCTACTTTAGCGTAATTTTGCGTAGTTTAGCGTAATTTACCGTATTTTAGCATAATTAGCGAAGTTATTGTTATTTAGCGTAATTTAGTGTAATTCAACGTAATTTTAACATAATTCCAAGTAATTTAGCGTATTTTAGTATAAATATGTTTAAAAGAAGTAATCTAACTAATATTTAAAACAACAAATTTTTAGCGTTAGAATTCGGCATCTTAATGTTCATAGTCTCTTAAAAAAAAAAAAAAAAAAAAAGGTGGACCGCCCGCTCCCTGGGCGGTCAGCTATGGGTAGTGGACCACCCAGTGGTTGAGCGGTCTGCTCTGGATCTGGACCGCGCAGCAAACGGGCGGTTGGGGTAGATTTAAAAATAAGTTTGGGGTGGAGGCAGATTTGATAATTTGTTTTTTTTTTTTGAGGTATTAATAAAAATATCGGAAAGTGATCCTACAAGAATGAGTAAGTAAACTTAATGAAATCCATGCTATTTTCTTATATGTAGCATTTAAAAAAAAAATTAATGAACCTATTGCTTTAAATGTAAAATAATTCGAAACGTGTCAATGATAACATTTTTTATGTTGATGTAAAATTCTGACATTGATGAATTTACAGAAAATACGGACACATTTCACTATACTGATTTATTTATAAAAATATTGTTTGTTTGGGGTAAAATGTTTTTAAAGGTAAAGGCTGACAAATATTTTCACGCTGCTGCAAAAATTTGATGATTTATCGCTATGTTTAACTTTATTTTAATTAAAATGCTACAAATCCATCCAATAATAATAGACCGTGCATAAAACAAACAAAACATATTTTCAAGTACACTATGACAAACATGCACATCACACAGCAGATAACTCACATGCACTACAGTCCACAGATCACAATAAAAAGACAACACAAAAAACAAACATGTCTGTTCAATTGTACCCTTTCCCACTGTTAAGGTACAAGGGCGGGTTAACATAAGCTAATAATCACAAACATAATATTAAACCAGATATTTAGTTAACATATCAGAAAATTTAATTACTTTTATTACTAATTTATTTAATAAATATTTAAGCTAATAGCCAGAAGTTCTTTTGCCACCTAGTACTGACGAGGTAACCACCTACTCCTTTGCTCTGTTTTCTCACGGCAAGAGTAAGGCACTCTGCTCTGTTTATGCATTCCTCCACAAACTCTTCTTTGCTGCTGTTTATCCAACTGCACAATCATATACAACAGGAAATATAAAAAATATATATACCAAACAATTTGATAGTAAGTCTTCAGTAATGAAAAATAGTTTTTTTTTAAGCTCAAGATGTTTTATTGATGTAGACACGTAGTTACTCTAATACATCCTCTTTTGAATACAATATAAACATTTTATTTTAGACCCTTGTATATGTATGATTTTGTGTGCTCGTACAAAATTATGTTATTTTTGTCATATTGGATTTTTGTAGTAAACTCTTTTGTCCTTTATGGTAAATGCTTTCAATAGAAATTAAGGCAGGGACAACTGTCACAACCAATCGGTCAATTATGGCAAAATAGTAAGCTTCAGTGAAATAAATGGTAACAGAGCTTATTAAATTAGATTCTGACTAAACAATGGTTTTTCTGATCCGCTCTAGTAACCTCTCTGTTTGTGTTAGCAAATAACTTATTGTATGTCAAAATATTTAAAGGTACAAATATACAGATCTTACTGTAGAAACATGACCTGAGATTCATTTTTGAGTGAGTCTATGGTACATTGTATAGCATGGATTAGTCCTTACAACAGAGCTATATTTTCATTTTGAAAATTCTAATGGTCGATCCGAACCGTTCAACGTGATCTCCACGTGAATATGTACTAGCAGAATAAATTTTATATTTTTTCGAATTTTTTTACTATATTTTAAGATAGGTAGAAAATCACTTGATCTGAAAATTCTGGACCATCCAAAAATAGTGATTTTCTACCTTATCTGAAAAAATAGTAAAAAAATTCTAAAAAATAAAAAATTTAGCCCACAAGTATATTCTCATATGGAATCATGTTGAACGGTTCAGATCGACCGTTAAAATTTTGAAAACGAAAATATTAATCCGTAGTACGGACCAATCCATGCTATGCAGTAGCATAGACTCACTCTTCTTGATGCAATTGAATGGTTCAGCTTAGGAAACCGAACAAAATTACTTACTGCTGTGTTTAATCTTTCAAATTGATTTAAAAACACCCATAATTACTTGAAGAATAGATCTAAGAGAAAATCATACCAACAGAAAGGAGAGGGTTTGTACTGACTCAGGACGAGAACAGACACCTCCAGTTTCTTTACTTGACTAAAAATAGTTGCTAGCTTTGGTCCCTGGATCACTAATGCTTCCACCTCCACCTGAAAATTACCAAATCAAATTAAAACTTCAAGATCATCCCAGCAAATTATTTTGCTTCTTTTATTTATTTATTTATTTGTCTTCACTTTTGCCTTTTCTTGTAGGGAATTAGATTCCCCCTGGATAATCACACTGCTGAGCTGACAACACAGGAAAAGTTCATTTCTGCGTCTCTTTTTTCATTCAGAGGTTCATAAAAGAACCTTGGCGAAAAAGGACTTCAAAATAAATTTTAATTGCAAATACGAGTAACATATTTGCTATCATTTTATATCAACTTAAAACACAGAAGCTGAGTTTTCTTATACTCTGATCATGCAATAATTTCCCCATTTACCCGTAAAAAATGCCCAAAAAAAGACATTTAAGGCGTTAAGAAACTTTAAAATCTACTTAAAAAAGTGCACTTTAGTACCTCAGGTTTGCAGGCCTTGCAAAGAGACCCAAGAGAGTTGACTAAAGAATGGGCTTCATCCCCTACTCCTCTCTCTTTCCCCATAACATGAATTAGTGTTAACAAATCTCCCTTGTTAGTTACATGCGTAAGAGCCCACATCATGGCATGCTTTGCACCGCTGCTCTGATCTATTACCACCATAACCCTCTTCTTTCCCACCTCTTCCACTTTGCTCCACCCCATTTTTGCATTCTCTCCTCCTCTTCTCTTCTTGCCCCATCTCTTTGAGCCCCTCGTTGACTTGTACTGTGAAGAGATGGAACAATTGTCCCACATTTCACCTCCATTGACACTTAGCTGTCTCAAAAAGGAATCGTCATTGCTCAGACCATCCATCTCTCTACCTCTCTGCGGTTGTGCGTGCGAGTCCGTGTGAGTGTGTGTGGGTGTGTGTAAATCAGTAAAGGATAGCTGAGGTGAGAGTGGTGTTTATAGGAGGTGGGAAAAGGACAAAGGTTTTAAAGACAGGCTAATTATGGGATAAAAAGGAGGGTTCACGAGGAGGGACTAAAGTGCAAAAGTGACAAGAGACAGGTAGTGATGGTGAAAGGTGAGAAATGAGAAGGAATCTTCTCAGGCCTTTTTTTAAACCTTTCTTTAAATCCAAATGACACCCAGTGGTCAAATCAAAATGGCTAAGGTTTTAGCGGAATCTAATAGATAAATCTTTGTTTTAGATAAGTAAATCTAAATCTATCCTACCGATGAATCTGGATTGTAAATTTTTTTTTCAAGGAAACATGCAGCATGGAAAAATAATTAAATCTACGAAGAATGGAAGCACGTGGTGACTCAAATAATTCGTTTGCAATTCTTTGAGAGGCACTTAATCTCGCCTTCACTAGTAATTTCACGTAGCAAAAATTTAACCGCCATTAATGACAAACAAACCAATATTTTCTTAAAATGTTTAGTTAATGCGCATTTTAAATTACAATCCTGTATTTTCATTATTATTTTTATTAAAGACATTACCAGACCAGTTTCATTGATAAAAATATTGTTAAATTACAAATTAGATGTTTTTCTTAAGCCAGTATATGTTGCTTGACTAAGATCGTTCTCCAAGGATTCAAATCTGCTGAAATTCTAGATCTATGAACAGTACCCTGAAATTCCGAATCAAACCGTCAACTATTTCGAAATGCGTGCACAGAAAAATCAGTTGTTTCGAGATGCGTGCACTAAAAAAGTTGAACGACTGGATTCGGAATTTCAGCGATTTCAAGAATACTGTTCATGAATTTGAAATTTCAACTGATTTAAATTCGTTCTCCTAATGCATCTGACAGCTTCCGCTACGATTTCTCAAAAAAAAAAAAAAAAAAGAGAGTAAGATCGTTCTTCTAGTAACCTTGTTACCTGATGTAAGCATATAAACTATCCAGTAACTATTACATCCAAAATACTGAACCATGTTTAACATAGCATAACAAAAGAACATAAACTACTGCTTAGCCTAGCTATCCTTCATCATAACCCTCCTCTCCATCAGAGATGCATTGGCTGACCATCAGTAGAGGGGTCCCAAGGTTGAAGAGGGATCAACTTTGTATCCTCTGCCTGTTCGGCTATCCATATTTCCATGGTTTTTTTGGCAAAAAAAATTAAATAGGTCATTTTTTAATATAGTGTTCGGTGCAATAGTTAAATTGTCCATTTGCATTCCCATTATTCATTTCTATTTCCAATTCCTCTTATAATTTGTGACAAAAATAAAATTAACTTTGAGTTAAAAAAAAATTTCCCAATCGCTGGAGGTCCCAACTCCTCTTTTCAAATTGACTTTGTTTAATACTTATTTTGGTTTAAACAACTTTGAACTTCCAATTTTTTTTTGCTTAATATTTTTTGTTCTTAACAAGAATGATTTGTTAATTTTTCTAATTATTTCTTCTCCATCAGCAACATAAGCCTACATTTTCTAAACAATATTCAATTAATTGGTCAAATATAAAACCAATATCGTGAAGTTTATTCATTTATATACTAACCATAATTTTAAAAATCAAATTTACTCTTGAAGCTATTTTATTTTTTCATTAACAACAAACACAATTTAATAATAAAATAAAACACACACTAAGACATAAATTAATTAAAATTACAACATAATAATACAAGAAATTAATTAAACAAGTATAATTAAACTAGCAACACTTAATTTTAATAGATTAAGCTAATTTGATCATAAACAGTGATTAGTATCAAACTATCAATACACTTAATATACTTTAATGAGAGTATTACATCTTCTATAAAAAGAATAAACCAACATCCTAAAAAAAATTCATGCATTTTCCGAACACCTATAGTTTAAAATTCTCCATCTATTAAATAACATTGATTTTGACAAATTGAAATTCTTATTCTCATTTTCAAAAATTCTCATTCCCACAAAAATTTATGCTGCCGAACAGACCCTAAAATCAAGTTTAGAATAGAAAGGATGATAATTTACCTGTTTCATAATTTTTGCGATCGAAGAACATAGAGTTTCTTAAATTCCAAACGGTCCCAGTTAAAGCATCAGAGACTAAATGAAATTCTTTTTGTGCTTTTTAGCTAGTGAATAAGCAAAATTCATTATATCCTGGCCCTCAACTATTAAAATATTGTTGACATTCACCTAACCAAAACCGCACACTTGTCGCGCATATTTACATTGTACAAATAAGTAGTCTATGATTTCTAACAGGATCATGTATTTTCACAGCACACAATATGCAGCATGATATAATAGTGATGAAGAAATAATGAAATATGGATGATGCTTGGAATATAAATTAGTTCGCTCTTTCTTTTTGAGATAAATATAAAACCGACTCTTATAATTTTAAATATTTACAATAAATGTGTCCACTTTTAGTCTCGAACATGCTATCATCAACGCGAAAACGATTAACTTAGTCGCAGAATCAGAATCTCTAGTACCTAATTATTTTGAATAACCATGAGAGATTCATCCCATCCATATTTCAAATATGCGACTTCCCACACAAGAACATTGTTTTTATCACTATTAAAATCTCTTTATTCACCTGTGTAGATAACACAAAACCTATTAAAAAAAACAAGAGCGAGGTCAAGGACGGATCTAGAATTTTTGTCAGGAGGGCAAAAAAATATCGAATCAGATTTAAATATCTAATCGGATTTAAATCCATTAATCAATTGAGTACTTGATAAAAAACAATATTTTAACTTATATTTTCCAATGCTTTGACTTGTAATTTATGATGCTCTGACTTATAATTCTAATTACCAATTAAAATTCAACAAATTTATTTCAATTTTAATCCTAAATTTAACCAGAGTTACAAATTAAATGTCCAGAGGAGGGGCAACAAAATTTCAGGGTGGGCAAAGTCGGTCGACACCGATAAATCTCCACTAAAACTCAAAATCAAGAGGAGGGACAGCTGCCCCCCAGAACACTCTGGATCCGCCCCTGAGCGAGACTATAGTAATATGAATAGCGCACTCTCGTCTGTATAACAGAACCATGTCTTCATTTTCAAAGTTTAAACAATCACCTATGGATTTTCATTAATATAAAAAAGTCAAAATAGTCAATCCGAACCGTTGATCATGTTCTTCATATGAAAATAAATTTTACATTTTTTAAATGTTTTTACTAGTTTTTTAAATTGGTATAAAATCACTCGATCTAAATATTTTAGACCATTGGTAGTGTTTTTGTAACTATTAAAAAATAGTAAAAAAGTTCCAAAAAAAATGTAAAATGTACAATTTAGTATAAATAAATCCAAATATCATAAAAATGTGCGGTGCAGAATCTCTCGCGAAATTGAATAAGATTAAACCCGATATTTTTATTAATACCTCAAAAAAAAACAAATTATCAAATCTGCTCCCACCCCAAACTTATTTTTATTTCTACCCCAACCGCCCGTCCACTGGGTGGTCCAGTTTCCATAGCTGACCGCCCAGCAGCTGGGCGGTCCGCTAGTGTTTTTTTTTTTTTTTTTTTTAATAGAGACAATATGAATATCAAGATGAAGATGTTGAATTCTTAACGCTAAAAATTCGAATTTTTTTTGTAAAAGAAGTAATCTAACTAATACATTTGCATTGTTCCTTTTTAAGCATATTTATACTAAAATACGCTAAATTACTTGAAATTATGTTAAAATTACGTTGAGTTACACTAAATTACTTTAAATTACACTAAATAATAATAACTTCGCTAATTATGCTGAAATACAATAAATTATGGTAAACTACAGAAAATTACGCTAAAGTAGACCGATTATGTGTTATCTTTCATGAATCATAAAAAATAGTAAAAAAGTTCCGAAAATAATAAAAATTGGTATTCTACAAGTTCATTATGTAACTAATTTACTGAGCTACTTGGATTGAATAATATAAATGAAAATCTTAATCGGAAACTTCAACTCAAGTTTTGAGGCTCTTCTCTTAGTTTTTTGGCGATTCTGAATTTCAAAATCCGGCTTTGCCGGCACGGACGCATGCGCATTTTCACAAGCTTTCCGAAAAGTGGTCATTTGCTGAAATCGGACACTCGAGCACCGTTTTATGACCGTTTGAAGTTTCGTCGTCGTTTTTCACCTTTTTAGTGAAGATATCGTCCCTATTCATATGTAATTTACCGTATTTTAGCGTAATGTAATGTAATTTAACTTAATATAGTGTAACTCGACGTAAATTAACATAATTCCAAGTAATTTAGCGTATTTTAGTATAAATATGCTTAAAAGAAGTAATCTAACTAATATTTACAAAAAAAATTTAAATTTTTAGCGTTAAGAATTCAACATCTTGATATTCATATTGTCTCTATAAAAGAAAAAAAAAAAAAAAACACTAGCGGACCGCCCAGTTGCTGGGCGGTCAGCTATGGAAACTGGACCGCCCAGTGGACGGGCGGTTGGGGTAGAAATAAAAATAAGTTTGGAGTGGGAGCAGATTTGATAATTTGTTTTTTTTTTTTTGGGTATTAATAAATATATCGGAGATTAAACGGTTGAATCCAACATTTGAGTTTCAAAATTTAAAATAAGTACAAAAAAAGAGGACAGGGTACATTGTGGTGTGGCATTGGAATCATCGCCCCTGCTTATTTATTTATGTTTACTCTAAAAAATTTTATGGTATTGAGCTATCTGTTTAATTTAAGGAGTTAAGATTGTAATTGCTGTACTTGTGCCAAATTTACAAAATTAAAATTCAAGGCGGAATTTTCTGTTGCTTTTTGGTTGCTATTGCTGAGATTTGTGGATGATATCTTGATAAATTGACTAAAAATGAAGATCAGTCGCTAATTTTGCTTTGCACGTTTGAAGAACCTGCGCTCGTAGATACTATAAATGGTGTTCTGAGAAATTGTACAATATTTTGCAGGGCCTTTGCAGAGACTTTGCTAGGTTTTGATGAAAAGATTGAAACTTTTTTACCCGGGGTTGAAAAGTAAAGTTTTGATTCTTTGCTGTAAACAGGAGAATATTTTCGCCAGAGCCCTCGATATTTTCAGACCCAACGATGTATAATAACACAGAAAGATGAACCCCACACGGCACACCTTGCAATCGAATTTTAAGCGAAATACGCAAAAATAGAAAGAGTAGGGGGGAAGTGTTTTGTTATTTTTGTGTCTCAATTATGACTGTATTTTTATCTTGGTTTTCAAAGTTATTGTTGATCTGAACCCGCTCAATATAATCTCCATTGAATTGTGTTTGAATTTTTTTCATACTTTTTAAATACCATTTTATTAATTTTTAGATGTATAAAAAATTATTGTTTTTGAATGGTCATAATTTTCTAAATAACAATGATTTTATACTTATTAAAAAATAATATTGTTTTTCAAAAAATATAAAATTTGATCTCAAATAACAATTTAATATAGAGATTGTGTTGAGCAGTTCAAATTAACTGTTTAAACTTTGAAAACATAAACGAGGATGTGCGGTTTGATTGGGACACAAACATAATGGAACATTTTAATCCTCCTCAGAAGTAATTAAGATTAACACCGAGATGTAGTTTTTAATTGGTTTTAATTTATATTGGGAAAGAAGATAATGTCTGAGCAAAATTTTCTTGTCAGTTCAACAAGGAATGGTCTCTTCTTTTATTTTATATTGAATGATTCAATCTACTCAGACCATACATGTGCTTTTTTACTTTTTCATTCTGACCAGTTATATTAATATAACAAAGATTAATCTGCCCCATTTTCTAGATCTGCTGAGACCTTTCAATAAATCTGTATAATAATCTGAGAAGATAAGGAGAACCTAATCCATTTATCTAGCCGAGTTACTGTGGTGCATGAGATTGTCTTCTTATTTATATTTTAAATAGTAAATTAAACTTAGTGTATTGATTATTTTGTAATGACTGCAGTTTATACAAATTACAAGCACAGCAATCATAGGTTATGACAATTTTCATAATTAGAGGATTTTCATAATTGTAGAAATTCTGCAATTATTCGGAATAAAACAAATAGACCAAATATCACTATACTCTTCACAAGCAAATTGAAACCATTACAAACATCACAGGATAAAAGTACTTCTTTTAAAATGAAAATGAATGTCTCGCTGTATTATTCCTTTTTATGTTAATTTCGCATCCTTAACAGTGGAAAGTAAGATTACATCTATATATTTTGTTGGTATATTTTGTATATAATAATGTTACAGATGTTAATTAATGGAAATATAAGATAATTTTGAATTTCACTTTGCCTCTTCAAAATTAATACGAATATTACAACGAGCTTAATATCCTTTTCTTCGTTCTGAAAAAGCTTAATATTGAATTAATGACCGTTCTTTCCGCAGTCAATACGCTCCCGCAAAAAAGAATCATTACCATTAAAGTTACATCATCATAGTTGTTCTTGTATAAACATCATAATTATTGCTTTTTGGTAAACATATTCAAAGCCTCAACAGATATTGCAACAACTTTACGTGGCATCCCAAAAGATATATTTAATACAGATGTTGGATCTCGATAGAAATGCCAATGCCTCCTTCCTTTCTTTCACTGGAAAAATATAACTAAAAAAAAAATATAACTGGAGAATAAAATATCACATGCACTGAGGTCTAAGGACTAAGGTTCAAATCAAATCACGAGGGTAGTGTAGGGTTAAAATTTTACTTTACTTTTACCTTGTTTTAATTTTTGAAGTCAGAAGCATTGGCATTTCTATCTAGATCCAACAAAAAGTCCGTCAGAAGATTTCGTCATCACATCATATCAAAGACCCAATATTAAAGTAGCACTTGATTATTTCATTGAAGAAACTGTACTATTATGTCCTGTGACCATAACTGTATATTAGCAAAGCTGCAAAGGTGTAAGGGTCTAATACGAGTCACAGGTACCTAGCTGCTGTATATAGAAAAATGATATACAGGCTTTTGTAAGATCCCTTCTTAGCTTCCTATCCTGAAAAAAATGACTATTTGATCTTTAGAGTTGCATGCTACCTCATGAGGCCATGTGTAGTAATAATTAATAATAAATTGGAAAAAAATAAATGTGTACGGTGTACCTATCAAAGCTTTTATCTTTTAAATAAATATTCCCCGTCTAAAGTATATTTGTAAAAATCCCATGATTATTTGATTTCTATTAAATTGATTTCAAAAAGTCACTAAAACATTTCACGGACAAAAAAATTAATTCTTCAAATCTTTTTCTCGTCTACCTCCAAATTTTGCTATAATATTTCAGAAATTATTTTTTTATCCAAATGCTTGTCCGCACGTATAATACTCCGAATAAATCGATTTTACTGACCAAACAAAAATAATTGTATGATTTGCTATTTATGCATGATTTGCTTTATATCCGAATAATTTTGAATCTCATACAAAATATAAAAATAGTTCTTTTATTTTCCCCAAGTGTATCCTATTAAGGGAAAATAATACTAATTCCTCGGTTGAATTAACAAGTTATGCTTGAGAAATAACAATTCTTACTTATAGAAAAATAAATTATACAAGAGCGATTACTTAACAATAATCATTTTTACAAATCATCCATTAAATCGAAATGTACAAGATTACTTGACAATAATCATTTTTACAAATCATCCAACAGTGATTACACAGACCGTTAATTGTTCAATCCAAATCAGCCATTAAATCGAAATATCGAATTACCTACGGGTTTTTCATCAAAAAAAAAAAAATATATCGAATCGTTCGGAACTTCGGACCAGTAATCTTTCATGACAAAAGAATAAATAATTAAGCAGCTTCTTTGGCTCTTTGCTTGGTAGTGAAAAATAAATTAGTAATATACCATTACATTTCCTGTTATGTATCCGTAATCCCCTTTTAGGCCTGGAGCTTTTAGAAAGATTTTAAACTTTTGGCACACAAATTAATTGGGAGGGTGGGGGTAATTTAATGCGAGAGGAAGGACCCAGTTGGAATTTGCACTTTTCCTCGTAAGTTGTAGTCTTGTAGTTGTAAATAAGCAAAGTAAGGCAAAAAAGTCGTACTTGCTCTTAAATTCGTCAGATTTGCTCGAGCACCGTATTTTGCTAATATTATCGGTACAGGCTGTATGAAATGCGAATGAATGCTGGTTTAAGCTAAGCATCGACCAAAGATAATTTTTTTTAGTTACGGAGAAGAATCATAAAGCTCCTTTTTATATTATATATGGGACCAAGGCTCCAACCTCCTCAAAATCATTCTAATAAGTTATATTTTACCACTTGAGCTATTAGATTTTAAATGCAAATATCTTATTTATCCAAGATTTTGAAAAAAAAAATTTGTAATATATTCTTAACTATTTGACAACTTTATAACTATATACAAACACACGCATTTAAATCACCATTATAATAACATTACAAGTCAAGAATGAAGGAAGCTAAGGTAAAGTAAATGCATACTTTCATTTTCATGGCCATCTAAATGCATGTATTTCAATATAAATTTAGAAAGCATGCTTTCATTATAAATTATAAACCCATGCACTTTGATGTTCATTCGAAATGAATTATGATTCTAATAAAAGTTCATAATATTCTTTAACTGCATCATTTTAATAATATTTTCTGAGATCATATATAATAGTTTATACACGGTTCCACATATCAATACTTTCCAAAGGTTTAAATAGTGTTTATCGCGTCATAGCAGAACGGCTGAAAAAACGGCGCTATGGCCATATAACGCCGCTATAGCGCGAAATAGAACATTGATATTTTCTAAAATTATTTATTTTATAATTGATGAGCATGTACATTAGATAAGTATTTTTATAGTCTGCAAACGAATTTATAGAAATGACAACAATTACAACTTCATCCACTGCATTGCCGGGGCAATTGGTTAGTATCAAATGAATTCATCCTAGTTATGTAATTATTCCTTCCAATTTAAATTAAATCCTAAATTTGTATTCTTATTTTAGCATTTTCGAATTCTTGCTTGAACCAGAATCCCCAAATAATGGATTATTTGGCGTACAACTACACCCATAGAAGCACGACCAGGGCCGCAGAATAACAATCTGTAGAATTAAACAGTGGATATGAATGAATATTTACCGGGAATTCAGTTGCTGACCTCCCTACATTACGGGTGCATATTTGTGTCCACTTATCAATCCTGACGCTCCGATCCAGGGGCTGTAATTGTACTTGGTTCTGATCAATGGTCATGATTGAACCTCAGCATGGGCCCATTTCCTCATTCTGAATTAATGGTCAGATTGAACATCAGCATGGCCCCATTCCCTTGAAATTCGTTGCCTGGGGACCTGGGGGTCCGGATCCCCTAATATAACTCAATCTTTAGATTTTGAATCGAGACCGTCCGATTTGAATTTGTCGCTTGAGATTGTCTCGGAATTCGAATTCGTCGTCGGAATGTGTGCGCTCACTTCGGAAATGGATTTTCACAAATTCAAATCGAACGGTATCGATCCAAAATTCAAAGATTAAGTTACTTCACTGGATCCGAATTCGACCTGGGTGGGGTCAAGTAGTCAACTTGCTCATTATTTCCATACAAACAAAAAAGAAAGAACAATATGAAAATTACAGAAGGCACCAATCTTTTCATGCTATTTAATATATCAGGTCTATGCAGCTTTTCACATAAATTCGTGTTTGGTCGTATAATTGAAATCAAGTTTTACTAAAAGCGCAAATATGTTAAATGCTGCACATGAAATGTAAATTGCAATACTGTAGTCACTTAATTAGTACTTAAAAAGTTGGTACTCCAATACTCTAGTAACTTAAAATTTGAGTTTGAACCTGGACAATATGCTATAAAGTGTTACGCATTTTAAAGCAATCCGCAAATATTTAAATTGATCCGAATTTTCTCATATTCTAATCGAACAATCCGTCAAACTCAAATTTTACATTCCTTTTAATTGGAAACACTTAACACTTATCTTAATTTAAGAAAGCTCGGGGGGCATTGTGCAAAGAATATTCTTAAGTTAGGCAACTAAGTAAGCAATCATCACCGTTAAGTGCTTTCTTGCCAATTAATCCTTAAACTGATTCGAATTTTATCGGTGTTTGAATATTGGGCAGGTCATATGGATAAGAGGATCAAAGAGGCCGCGATTGACTATCTCCCTGCTGCTTTGGAGGTCATTCCCTTGCGGGTTTGGGATCCAAACGACCATCAGATGGTTCTGTTTCAAGACAACTCAGTTTCTGAGGAAGAACAGTTTGTAGGGGCGACTGGGGGCTCAACAACTTCGATCTGAAGCATACACATGCTCGTATTACTCTCGGGTTTAGGATGTCTTACCTCAGCCCCTGTTTTGGAGGCTTACTTAGAGTTTACTTTTCAATTTCGGTTTTTTGGTGGAATATTAAACGAAGGGCATATGTTTTCTGTTTTGTTTTGGCTCAATGTTTGAGCTATGGGACTAGCGGCATGCATCAGTAGCAATACTATGTAATTAAATACTATCTATTTCTAATATGAAACGGACACTTCGTTGCTTTTTATCAAAAAAAAAAAAAAACTGATCCGAATTGGTTCAGATTATGATCGAACAGTTCGGATTCCGAAGTCAAATTTCACATCACTTTAAATTTTTTGTGGAGATCTGAAAATGTAGATTGACAATAGTGAAGGCACTTAGCATTTATCTTAATTAAATAAAGTCCGGGGGGCTTTCTGCAAAGAAGTTTCTTAAATTAGGTAAGCAATGATCACCCACTGTTGCTGTGCTTTCTTGCGCCAATTTTTCAGGGTCTGGTCCAAAGTGACTTTTCAAAAAAAAGGCACCAGATCCCGAACAGTGAATACTGTCACTGTGCCTCCACGAGCACAGCCATTCAAAACAGAGGCCGAAAGTTTCCAACAGTCTTTCTCGATTTTGATAATTCCTTTCAAATGTTCCTCAGCTCCTATACTCCTGTGTTCTATGGACCAAACATATAATTATTCCTGTTAAACTATACTCCTGAAGAATCTGAGATCAAAATTTGAGGTCTAATTTTGTTTTGACGGTCCGCTAGGGCATTTGGCGGCCCTTCATTTTTGGAGTCGCAAATTAGCTTGGTGCCTTAGGTTTTTCAGAAATCTCTCAAAACCATGAATTTTTGGTTTATTTTTTTTTTTTAAAACATGATACAATTAAAAATTTTGGGACGCCCTCTGAATGAATCTGTAAAGAAAATAATTCTAAAGATTGTTAACACGCCTCAAAACTATAAGTTTGAGTTGGAGGCACAACAAACAAGAACTGAATCTCTTGCTCATCTGTTGATAAGAAAATTCTGCCTACAAAGTCCATCCGTTCATCTATTTGATGCATGTTTCAATTTGGATGGCCAATATTAAAGTATAAAAAGTATTTTTATAAACTCAATATTTATCATATTTTAATTACTACCGTTCAGATTGGAGCAAACATAAAATGAATGAACAGATTGATTTGTGTGTAGGATTTTTCAACCAACAAGTGAGAGTAGATTTGGTTCCAGCAAATTGGTCACACAAGAAAAACTAAAATTAACGATCCGGAGATTTGAATATTTCAATGCAGATTGTCTATGCTAATTTATTATTATTTGACGTGTGTTAGATGAGATTAAGCATTTTTTAATTGGGATGCAATGCAATTGAATAGAAGCTCATGAAATGTTTTTTTTTTCTATATGAAACCGAAAAAGGAGTTAACAATGAATAGATATGGTAAGAATATACAAGATTAAAAAAAAAATTACTCAGGAGCGAATCTATATATAGTTCATGTGTGGTCATCCATTATCGTGATTTCAAAATTACTCGGGAGCGAATCTATGGTGCTATGCATAGCAAGGATGGCTAATGTACTACGGCTCAATATGGTACTTTTTAAAATCCTAACGGTCGATCCAACCGTTCAATGTGATAATCATATGAATATGTACTTGCAAACTAAATTTTATATTTTTTCGAATTTTTTTACTATTTTTTTAGATAGGTAGAAAAATTAGTGTTTTCTGAAAATTCTGGACCATCAAAATTCTACCTATCTAAAAAAATAGTAAAAAAATTCGAAAAAATATAAAATTTAGTTTGCAAGTACATATTCATATGGTTATCATATTGAACGGTTGGATCGACCGTAGGATTTTAAAAAGTACCATATTGAGCCGTAGTACACTAGTCATCATTGCTATGCATAGCACCATAGGCTCACTCATTATCATATGTGTGTTTGTAGTCTAGTGGTTAGAATTCTAATTTATTATTGTGAAAACTTGAGTTTAAATCTCAATCATGCATTGTCATGCATTTTAAATTTTTCGTCCTCATCTAAAGTTTTTAATTCTGCCCTCATCTTTATTTATCCAAAGGATTCGGGCATTTGAGTGTTTATAGTTCCTTAATCAAATTCTGATCTTTTCGAAGAAATCAACACCTTTCTATATCAGAAAAAAAAGAAAACTTGCCCTGGATTTCGGAATGCCATTCACTTTTTTTTTGTACTAGATGCGACAAATCTATGCAATTTTTTTTTTTTTGACAATGAAGGTAGAATTTTACTTAGAAATATATCTGCAGAGAATTTCAATTCGATTTTATGAATTGATTCGAGTGAAAAGCCCAATAGAGAGTTTATTAGAATTTGTAACTTCTTTTTATGATGTTGTGAATTTCAACTCCTGTGCTGTTGTGAATTTTAATGCTACCAGAGTTACACTATTAGCAATATTAATGTACAAGGATAAACGTAGCCGTTGGTGACATCAGTTAGGAAATTTTTTGACTTCCTCAAACTATAAATTATGCTGGCTCGTTTAAAACATAGAAAACCTTAAAAGATCGTATAGATGATATTTTGAGTATTTTTCCGAAATAAATTCCAACACCAAAACTTTCTTATTTGTTGTTATGCGAATTCTTCGTAAGTACTACGAAGTTGTGAGTATGATTCGAACTTCTGACTTTTAGGTAGCTACAGTATTAAATTTTTTTTTCTAGTCAACTGTGCTACGGCTCCATTTCCACCGTGACTTTCACTATTTTTATTAATACCCTTGAAAAAGAAAAAAATAGCAAATCTGCCATCGGTTTTAAATTATTTTTAAAAACGCCCTGACCGCTCGAAAGTGGAGCGGTCCAGTCTCCCAACCAAACCGCCCCACTGTGGGGCGGTTTGGTTTTTATTTTTTAGTTTTTTAAATGCTGTGCCTTTTTTTAATTTTGTAATTTACAATTTCAATTTTTATAATGATTTATGGTTATAATTTGTTATAATTGACGATTATACTTTTTTTTGTTGTCATGTTTTATTGTAGTTATATTTGTTGTAATTTTTATAATAATTTATAGTTATATTTTTATAATTGATGTTTATAATTTTATTTGTTCTAATGTTTTATAATATGTTATATATTTATTGTAGTTTTATTTGTTATAATTTTTTTAAATGTTATAAATTGGTTTTTTCAACTAGATACACAACAAAACTAAATAATCTAAATGATAAGTATATAACCTAAATCTAACGATCCAAACATGAAATATAACAACTCAAATATAAAATACTATAAACTCCTCTAACAAAAAAAAACATGAAAAACCTAACGACGAGGGCGGCGACGACTGGAGATCCAACTTATGAGGTGGATGGCGGTCTCTGTGCGGCAGCTGACGCCTCAAGTGAACCTCCTCATCCTCCTCCTCTTCGTCATCCACATGCATCTCCGACGCCGCACCGGCTGCCCATTGATCCTCTTCCTGCAAAATACTGTGTAAGGCGGTCCCATGGGAGATCCTCCTGGATCACCGGCTGTGTACGCATCTCCCATGGGTCGGCCTCCCAAGTAGAATGATACGTGACCGGAGCCGGTGTGCCAAATATTGTAGAGGCAAAGGCATCTGCAGCCTGCGCCCCACTCCCACTGGCCTCGTTATCATGCTCTCTGGTCTCTGCGTATCGTGGTCTGTGGAGGCTCTGTATCTCATACACGGTATCATCTCCAGTAAGATCAGTCATAGTGAACTCGGAGTTGGCCTGCCAGGTAGGAGCCCCATCCGGCATGTAAACAATGTTAGTTTTGCTACATACAAATAACTGGTAAGTTAATTACATAATAAAGAAAATCATTGACCTCGCCAATCTGCACCGGAACTCCATACTTGTTGTAGTAGGCGCTCTATGCGTTGTTATTCAACACCCATTGGTGGAATGCCCAACCCGAATCATCCTCTGCATAATTGAAGATAACTTAATAAGAATAGATTTGTAAAGATAATGATTGTGTATGGCACCTTCATATTAACTTGTAATTACCTGCAGGAGGTGGCGGCATCGTATCCTCGTAGATAGCAACTTGTAGCTGATCCGGATCTCGTAGTGTGGGCTTTATCTCACGCCAATTGATGTTCTGTCCACTGTCGTGCAACATGCCAATGAGGCACCCATCCCAGCCAGAGTCCTCCACACTGGTGCACTGTGTTGGAGCATTTGACATCCCATCGATCTCCAACCAATCTTCTCCATGCACACCTGGCTGTGTGTCACCCCTCTAATATTGGACAAAAGCTGCACAAAATATTTTTTCATTATTATTAGAGAAACGCATAAATAAACATTTAATTTTTTAAATATGTCGGATTCTGTTAAATTTACCGTGCGAGCCTTGACCGGTCTGAAAGGCAAGTAAGTCCTGGAGGCATCACCCATGAGTCTCCGTCGAAGGGTCTCACCATAGTGCCCCGGTAGATGCGGGGCATCTATCGGCGTGTAGTCTAGTTCAGAAATGAAGCTGATGTGGCATAACATGCCGACAGACCGGTAGATGTGACCACGACCACTTCTGGAGGAGAAGAAGTGGCCCGGCAATCTGCTTATTCTTACCTGAATATGGACAATAGGTGCAATTTTGGTAATTATTCAATGCTAATATTTGAAACGCATAAAAATTACAATATTAGTAGAGACTTACCAGACAAGAATGACATAAGCTCCGGTATAAGTGGGCGATCACAGCTCCACCCTAGTTCCACCTCGATGGTCTCTCAATGTCCTTCAGCAGAGAGAGGAACATAATCGGGACTTCATCACCACTAGAATCCACTAACATGACGGCTGCCACATAAGTCCAACACAAACGCTCTAACATACCTGTATTGTAAAATAATCAACATAAATCATTATTATTATTACTGTTAAGTTCAGAACATATTGTAATTTCCAAATGTTTATGGTTACCTCTTCACCGCCTCCTCGTCAGTGGTATCAAGGGCTATCGCGTGCTAGAAGAAGTAAATGCGGAGCGACGCTAGACTAATACAGTACCCAGAATACCGTAACTCGTCCTCCACCTCTCTCTTCTTCTTCTTCTTCTTCTACAGTGCCTTTATTTCGGCCCCCAACAGCTCCCAGATCATCTTTGTCAGGTTTTGATGGTCTGAGACACAGCCTATGGGGTCGCTATTGATCCGTAAACCCCAAAAGGCGCTCACATCAGCTCGGGTGACGGTCATCTCCTCAACCGGAAGGTGAAATGAATGAGTCTCCGGGCATCTCTCCACTAGACCGCAAATGAGAGCCTGATCGATCTTACTCTGAGGCAAGGTAGCTAGCTGATATAAGCCGAGGTTCATGATGCACCGCTCCATCAATGGATGAAAGACGTACGGTATCTCAGGGATGCGGTGTCTCACTATCAACATCGTCTCGTCCTGCATTTAACAATGATTTCAATTTAAGCAACTGATTATATGTCATATTAAATAATGCTATTTAAATTACATATAAAAAACCATCGTTCCTCCCAAGGGCGGATCCAGGATTTTCGTCAGGGGGGGGCAAAAAAATATCGAATCGGGTTTAAAATACCTAATCGGGTTTAAATTCATTAACCAATTAGGTACTCGACAAAAAATAATGCTTTAACTTATACTTTCCAATGCTTTGACTTGTAATTTTTGATGCTCTGACTTATAATTTTAATTACCAATCAAAATTCAACAGATTTATTTCAATTTTAACCCTAAATTTAACTCGAATTACAAATTAAACTTCTAGAGGGGGGCAAAAAAAAATCCAGGGGGGCAAAGTCGGTCGAAACCCATAAATTCCCACTAAAACTCAAAATCCAGGGGGGGCAGCTGCCCCCCCTGGACTACACTGGATCTGCCCCTGGTACCTCCATAGATGCGTATGCGACACAATGCTCAATATGTGGGATCCACAGAAGAGAACTAAATGTGTCAGCATCTTGAGCGGGATACTCTGCACCGGGAGCCTCTCCATCGAGAGCATGTGAACTCTCCCAGGTCTCCAAAGTATCTCGTGATCGTTCCCGTCTTGGTCTGGCCATACTATATTTGAATAACCAGTTATTAAATTTCTAATATATTTTTTCAATTTACATTAATTAATAAAAATTATTATTGCAAACAATTTCTAATAATTTCTAGATAATTTGGATAATTTCTACAAATGCTAAACAATTCCTAAATCCTAAACCCTAAAAGAAACCCTAAAAAAAAATAAAAGACATAATTCATGCATTAAAACCCCAAATGCTGGTGCCCTAAAAAAAAACCAACCCATAAAAATACCCTAAACCCTGAAAAAACCTGTAAACCCTAAACCTTGATGTACGATAATTATTACAACTTAAACCCTAACCCTAAAACTCTAAACAAATTTACAACTGAGGATAAATTTGCTATTTTTATTTTATTAAGGGTACTAATAAAAGTTTCGGCCGTGACTTCTTTCAATGTATTGTTATGTATAATACAATCATATACGCAGGGAGTCAAAGCTGTACCGTATTTCGGCATGTTTAGACATGTTCGGGACACGTATAGTACCGATTTAGTAAAACACACACGATGCTGAGAAGACAGCAAATAAAAACAAGGAGGACAAAAATCCAGAACACGTGATTCTTCAAGTTTCTTAGAAAAGTGTGCTTTCGACCAAATTTCATCCGTTTTAACTTGATGGATTGGCTATAGATTTTTGGGTTGACAGTGTTCAGAATTGAATAAATTTTATAATTTGACCAGTCCGAAATTTCTCGTATGCCTAATTCAGGTGAATAATATGATTAAATATCTCGATATTTTTTAGAAGACTAGTTAGTAATTAGATTTCTGACGAATGATCTAAATGCTGTCTAACTGAGTTTATGAATTGATTAAAGAAATTCTCGAACTTCTAAACGAGAACTATGTCAAGTGGTTCCTTTCATTTCCTAAAATCCCAAAAAAATATTTTAGTTCGACCTTTCGATGACTTAGTAGGATTTTTTTTATTCAAGGCGATCAACTAATTCAGTTTCTGCACAGGCGTACACGTTATTATAAATATTTCAGAGGTCTTTACATGAAATTGCGCCTCATGAATGACGAGTCTATGCTTCCGATGCAAATTTCAAACCTGTACAGTTCATGGTCAAAGTAAATTCCAAAATTATTGTTAGTTACCGATTTATAAAATTTTAATTAATTAAATACCACCCCAATCAAGTTTTTTCAATAGTTACCAACCACGCGGATTGGAGGAGCGCACCAAATTGGGATGGTGCGCACCCTGGGTTAGAGTAGCAATTGGTGCGCTTACTGGGAGCGCGCACCAAGTGGTACCCTAACCCAGGGTGCGCACCATCCCAATTTGGTGCGCTCCCCCAGTCCGCGTGGGTGGTAACTATTAAAAAAAACTTTATTGGGGTAGTGTTTAATTAATTTGAATTTTATAGTGCGGTAACTAAAACAAATTTCAGAATTTACGAGGTGGTGTTTAATTAACTTGATTGTATTGTTTAATTAATTTGGATTTTACGAGGTGGTAACTAAAAAAATTTCGGAAGTAAATCTGGAGCCGCCTGATCAAATCATAGAGTAAAAATAATATAGTAGGCAACAGTGGATAGGAATAGGACTTTATTCACCTGACGCAACGCAATTCACTGTTTAGGAGAGAGAAGGTGAATAAAAAAAATGCAGGCCGGGCCCACAAACTGCATGGTTACAAATCCACCATGAAATACAAAACAGTTATTCATTTTGGGCCTGCTTTGACCGGCTGGCAGGCTAAAAGCCATAACTGGCCCACCAAAATTTGTCTCATCTGAACACAGTTATTCATTTTGGGCCTATTTTGACAGGTTGGCAGGATAAAAGCTGAAATTGGCCCACCACAAAATTGTCTCCTTTCAAACTTTTTATTCACACCTTCCGGTCTCTCTGCTTTTGCTTACAGGAAAGGCGAGTGTGACGGTGGCTTTTTATTTTTTGTTTGGCTGGATGCCTGCATTCATGGTCTCTTAGATTTTTATCTTGTAAGGTCATGGGATGTTGGTCCCGGATCAGATTCTTAGGATATAATTTGGATTATTATGTTATTTTCACCTACTGTACATTTTTGTAAATCATCGTATAACGCATGCTTCAAGCTTAACTTTTCCAACCAGATGATTTGAATTTTCACTATACAGTCAGTAACTTACAGTAAGTCCGAGATTCAGCATCTAGACACCTAGAAAATATTTCATATTCCGATAATTTTTTTGGATATATTTCACATTTGAACGATTAGAAATTTAGAATGTGTAAGAGAACACCATTGAAATAATTAAAAAAGGTTTCACTCAGAGGTGTACAAATTTTTTACTTTAAATCTCAATCATGCTCTTCAAAGAGTCAAAGAGCAACATTCTTCTTCTACAAACAAAAAACAGGAATACTATGTTTAAGATCTAAATCCTATGTATATACAAATTTCCTTTCTGAAAATAATCTTGTTTTCCAGAAATTCAAACTAATATTTATTCTTTCTTGAAAGGTAATTGAAGCTGACTTATTATAAATTATAAAATGTTGCCGCCAGCTCCATTGATCTCACCATCTTCCTTTGTGACTATAAACAGTTTATCGTTGTCTCTTATTACTTCAATTGAATCAATTTCTGCCCCTTCTTGATTCATTAAAACTGTATCAGTTGCATCGATCCTCAGTTTTTCACCTAACAATTTATAAATGACGAAAAATGTGATTAATTGAGATATCAGAGTGCAAGGTTTAAACTTAGTTATCCATCAGGAAGAAGAAAGTGTCTCAATTTTTGTTACGTACAGATTATAACTTTGAGCTCTTCCATTGTTCTTGGCAAACTAATGAGCTTACCAGCCTCTGGTTTTCTCAGAAAAGGATGTCCCTTATAAATGCTAACTCTTGCACGAACTCCATCCTTTGTTTTCTTATCCTTCAAATTCTGAATTTCTTGTGGCGTTTCAACTATTGAAATTGAATAACCAACTTCCCTCTTTTGTACCATCTTCTCCATTTCTTCCCAAGTTATATTTTGTGATTTCCATTTTCTTAAATTTGCTTTTTCTATGTTAGCACCATTCATAACCAAGAACTGTACCATTTCTACATTGTCTTCGGTCAATGCCACACGTAATGCGGTTAATCCCTTGTGGTTTACTGAATCAATTTCTAATCCATGCTTTAAGAGGTCTTTCAATGTCTCGAGATCATTTCTTTTTGTTGCCAGGCAGAGGAGATCGCCAGTTACACATGGATTTGATACACGTTCAAAATGATGCAATATGTTGAAAATCTTGTGATGCTTTGAGGTTATGGCTAACCATAGAGGAGTATTTCCGTTATTATCTGTAATTTTCAGAGATAACATCATTAAAAAATTTGCTCAAAGTTGATGAACAAAATTACATATAACCTTGCATAAGAAATTGCGAGCTTAATTTATTTATACCATATTACTGTTTTCAGGTAAAGAGATGCCACATTGTGGAATTGTATTTTGTACCAACATTATACAGATTAAGGGCAAAAAACTTTCTGTTTGGAGACACTAATTTGCTAAATTAACACAATGGAAAATGAATAAAAAAAGAATACGAAACCTGTTTTCTAAAAAGGCATCACTGGTTTTAAATCTGGGCCATTTTTCCAAAATGCAACCCAAAATTGTACATAATCCTTTAGAATCCTGGGCTACCTTTCAAAGCAATGGCCTTGGTTTTTAAGTTTTGAATTTGTACCCATTTGTTTTTCCCAAAAAATGCAATCTTCAGTATTCAGTTTTCTAATGTGTTAATTTTGGAATTTATTGTTTTGAACACAATATTTTTGCCAAATTATAGGCGTCGCTGGTTTGTTTGGCACTTGATACTTGGCAGTGTATTTGCATCAATTAAAGTAGTGTTGTAACTTTGGAATATTCACGTACCATTGGTACATCCAATTATGAAAAAAACATACCTTGAATGTTCACGTTGCATGAATGCTTAAGAAGCACCATAACACAGTTTTCATATCCCTTTAATGCTGCTATGTGCTGTTTTATGAAAAGAAATTAACAAAAATGAGATATAATATGCTGCAAGCATGCATGTTGGTTAAGTTTTATAACTTGAAATTGGGTCATGTACCAGTGGAGTTCTTCCTTTTGAATCGCTTATATCCGGATCCATACCGACTCTTAGAAGATCCTCCAAAAACGCACTATTTCCAGTTGCAGTAACAGTCAAGAGATTGCAAGGAATGTTGGTCTCATCACACACTTCATTTTCTCCAACCAAATCCTCTATGCTTACATCTTTAAAATCGATTTGCCGCTAAAACTCAATTAAAAGAAAAAGGATCAGAAAATTCAAACTGAAAGTGTACTTAATAAGCTAATAACAACTAATCATTGTCCTTTATTCCGAAAAATGGGAAACTTTTTTATCTAATTAACTGATGTAATTTCATCAATCAACATACTCTTTTGAACGAGAAATTTACAATGTAATTTAAGAACAATGTATTAGTAAAAATTTAGAAAAGGAAGAACTGGAGAAGTACCTTGAGAAAGTTTTTCATAATTATTATACTGTCCTCTTGTTTGCTTCTCATGGCCTCTTTAAGTGTGCTCTGTTTCAGCCTCAGGAGTTGGCATATTGTTTTTGAACGAAATGTAAAGCTCTGAGGCTGGTCAGAGAGAGCACTTTCTTCTCCAAACATATCAGTCGTTGTCAAAGTTTTCATCATCTTTTCCCCCTCTTCATCACTGCAATGTATTACTTCGACATCTCCTGATACTACTACGTATATGTCATCAGGTGCCTCATTCTGCATTATCACCTCTTCGTTTGGTGGTATATATTCTGGTTTCATTTTAGCTACCTACAGCATCGAAACCAAAAAATATAAAAAAATGGAATTCTTAATATTATGACTGCAAATTTAAGATAATGCAAATTTCTACTTTTGTTAACCATGTAGGCATAGCATTTTAATTCAACTATTGCAAAATAGGATCATCAAATTGATTTTTCTTGGTGCAGTTAACTTAAAAATAGATGGAAATATCCTTACAAGGTTAAGAAGGAATTCCTTAGATACACCTCTGAAGAGGTAGACATCCTTTACAACAGGTATAAATAGTTGCTCAGAAATGCTCTTGCATATTGATTTAGGTAATTGATCCATTAATTGTTGCTGATTGAGGCTATCTGCTCTAAACTTAAGGCACATGTAAGCCAAAATCTGCTGCTGCAACCGAGCTGGTAACCGATTCCGGTTCACAAAATTTGAAGCTGCTTGTATGCTATTTCGCTGTAAATTATACGAAAAAATATCAAATAGTGCAACATGTTGTCCTAATTATTATAATCATATCTTCTAATTCCAATATTAACATCTAATGTATGAGTGAATGAACAAAAAATAATGATATAATTAGCTTTTATCTGCATTCTGAAGTATTATAATTGGATTTGTGCTGATATTTAATTCCTGCTACTTTGGTTCTTTGTTTGGCCTAGTTCTCCATAGACAACTGTTGTAGCATACCTGCTTGCCCTTTGCTTGCCAACCCTTGTTTAATACATAAAATACTCAATTTTAAGAATCAATTACTTAATATAGTAATATTAAATAATATAGAGTGATTCTGTAACAGAAAAATTGAGAAATTCAGCATTCTTAATTTCTTTCACTTACAAATTCCATGGTGCGCCGGGTCCCCTCAACAACTAAATTGGTCATGTTACCAATCAAATATGCAGTAAGACTCAAATTGAAGAGCATATAAAATATATTAAATATCATTTCTCGTGTATTCTCTGCATGCATATCTCCATATCCAACGGTCGTCATTGTAGTGATAGACCAATAGATGGATGAGATGTAGCGGATCCATAGGCTAGCCTGTTGAAAGTTTGGTATGACAGCACCGATCCAAGTTTTATCCTGGTGTGGATAGCTCTCAGCAAGTAAATAGTAAGAGCACCCCGCACAATGCACTAGAAAAAGAGTTACCTACAAATGCAAAGAAAAAGGCAATAATTTTAATAAATTTACAACCAAAAACAACATGAAGGAATTAAGAATACCAATAATTTCGATGTCTCGGTCAGTATTTCAGTTTAAGAAAGATTGAAAGCTCCCAATAACTACTGCTCGATGCAACTAAGAAATGCACAAAAAGTTGGAGGAAAAAAAGAGGAGTTTTCTAATGTCACAAGTTTTTTATGCCGTACAAAATATAACAATATTTCAGAATTTGAAACTCAAATGTCGAATCCGAATAATGATCTTTTAAATTCATTTTTATTAGAGATGTTCACTTAAAATGTTATGATATTGAGAGTTCATATAATATTAGATCAAATGTTCATAAATGAACAAATCTAGTTTATTATATATAATAGATTAATTTTAATTTGTTCATTTGTTGACATCTTGATCTAGTATGAAATAAGCTAAAAAAATTAATAACATTTTACGTGGCATTGGAATCTTTGTAATGCCTCTAGAGTGCCTAAACTCTTTGCCGTGGTTATAAATTCTATGATGCTATTATTTGAGAAGAGAAAATATAAAAGTTCAGATAACACTGTGAAAACAAACTTTTAGTGATTATAAACCCTCCAAAGAACTTACAAAGAGGAGTCTAGCACATCTTATCCAGAAATAGCTGAACCTGATATCTTTCTCCAGCCTATATTCCAAAAAGAATTTTTTTTTTTTAAAATAGACTTACATGTAAGTCCAGTTATCACTTACAGCAACTATAGTTTATTACCTTGTGAAAAAGACCTTGACTTTTCTTAAACGCCAGAGCCTTAATACCCCCAAAACACTGTAGGAGATACTTTCTCTTACTTGTCTTGTCATAAGGTACTCTAAACCTTGCAATGGTATTGTTGATGCCACATCCATTATGAACCATGTTGACAGGTATCTGTGATTAAGAAGAAGAAAAATGCGCACTTCAGAAATCAAAATTCAATTTGATATTGTTCATATTAATTATCATACATCACATAACATTATCTGCATCATGTCATATATGTGTCCAGCTCTGTACAAGTACCAGCATTTGTTAAGATATTGATATATACATACTTGTCATTTTCAAGCATAGCATAGCATATCATCCCTGATTCCCTACTTAACCAAATCCAATCTTACATCAACCACAGATTCATGTAATTAATGTGGGACCAAATATCGCTTGGCTCACAGAATCAGACAATAATTAAACATGTAGGTCCCAGTAGAATTGTTACATTTATATCAGTAGTCTCCAGGCATATATTAATCATGCTTGTAAATGAGAAACACGTGTATCAAGCACGGGCATCCAATTTCAGTTTATTAATAAGAAATCATTAGTAGCTTCCAATGAATTTTCTAGCTAGTCATATTAGCTTGATAAGATACTTAAACAACTTAAAGCAGACAAGCTACCTTTGTGAATTATTATACAACATAGTCTCACCTATAATTCGCTTTGAAAATAACAGATCTAATAATGTTAGAACTGATTAAGATGTTTGACGTTCATAATTGCTTATAAATCAGCACTGTGGATCAGGTGCGAAGGGGAGCGGGGAAAGTGGGCCAGGGTCATGCTCCTCCTAAAGGTTGGAAAGTTGCATTTTTGTCCTTTGTAGTTTGTTATTTCTGCAAGCACAAATTCTCTTTGGCCTAATACATATAATAGGGGATCAAATGATCAATCCGTATACACAGAGAGAAAAAAAAATATATTACCTAATAGCAATCTTCCTTTGATCTCGAACAAGTAATTGGGTCCTTGAGTCGATATATGCCACAAAAAATGTTAAAAAAATATCAATGCTGAAAAATAAATCGACTATATTGTCAGTTATGAAGAGGCCTCCTTTTGGGGCAGAATTCAGGAAAGCCACCTCAAAAGGATATACCCATGCTGAGTAGAAAACTAGTATCACCATAAATGTCTCCCAACACCTAAAATTCATGAACAAATAGACAAAAGAACGGTTTAATAATGGAGCAAGATCTGTATATTTTTCTCGCTTGTTATTTCCAAGAAAAATGAAAAAAATATAGCCAAAGTACGTAAATAATAGACAAATAAGTAACTTATAAAAAGATTAAGCAATATGTGTTGAAATTTAAAATTAAGCAATCATTAATTGATTGTTGTCATTTTCAAAAGTTTAATTAAAAGAGTTCTAATATGAGTATAATAGTTCTACTTGCTTCTTCTATTACCCTCCCCAGTTGTACCCGGAAAAGGATTTAACCTTTAATCAATCAGTGAACTTATTTATTTATTTGCGAAAAAAAGTGCAGCCCAACTCTTACTAGTTCCACAAAGAGATTCACATGTAAATATAAATGTTCATTACTTGGAATAAATTTGAGCAAAATTGTAACCTGTATCTGGAGTTCATTGGTGAAATGACCAGCTTTGAGCAGGTCAAATCAGACTGTGCCAAGCCATAGCTTGAGACTCCGAGAGGAGGAAGCATCAGTTTTGAGAGATTTCTTAGATTGAAAGAATTTGAGTTCTCCTTTTCATATGACCTTTTACTTGTTGTGCTTGTTTCTTTGCTATAGGTACCACTACTATTACTACCTGCACTGTGTGCCGCATAACTACTGCTGTTGCTGCTGCTCTTGAAGCCGAGGCCTCTCATTTTCAAGATTATTTCTTTTGCTCTATTATTAGATTCTTTTTTCTGTGTGTGTGGGTGAGTGGGTGGGGTGGGGAGAGAGAGAGAGAGAAGAGGAGAAGGAGAATTGGTTTGTAAGAGAACGAGAGAGCATGAGAAATAATGGAGCAAGGACTAGGGAGTAAGGAGAGCATCAGCAATCATAAATCGAGTTGGCCCCAGTTTGATTTTGAAGTGACCCGAGTCGAACTTTTCTATGGAACTACATTCTCTCCTCCATTGTTACTGGAAATGGAGATATCCAGCTGATTTTGATACTTCTAGTCAGGACTCAGGAAAAAGAAATTCCTAAAAGGAAAAAAAGGAATTTGAAAGAAAGAAGGTAGGAGTCCAAATCATCAAACCTATGTTATGATGGCAAGTACCAATTTCACATAAAGATTAGAGTGTTCATGTGGTTGATGTGTAATAATAAAGTTCTTACAAAAATAAATCTAAACAATAAGGGTTGGTCAGGTAGTATCAAATGTCAATTCTGTGATGGTGAGGAAAGTACCAACCACTAGTTTTTGCAAGGCCCTTTAACACAACAAATATGGTCTTGAATGGGTATGAGTCAACAACACTTTAAGCAATGAGCAACAGTTAATGACATTGTGGATTTCTCCTGCTCTTTAGGGAAAGATTCACATGCATTTTTAATTGTATTTAGTGCATTGAGTTTGACCATTTGGAAAGTTAAAAATGAACTATGTTTTCACAAAAAAAAAATTTTAGAACAATCATTTTGCTAATTGTTGCTTTAGTTAATTATTAGACATAGGGCAGATCTAGAACCCAACAGACCTACAGCTGGTGGTGTACCAACTTCCTGAAGAAAAAGAAGACACATCCAACAGTTCTACTTATAAGTTGAATGTTTTA
This sequence comes from Carex parvula, assembly GCA_025461045.1. Taxonomy (NCBI): domain Eukaryota; kingdom Viridiplantae; phylum Streptophyta; class Magnoliopsida; order Poales; family Cyperaceae; genus Carex; species Carex parvula. The sequence goes on along the minus strand of JAJGRW010004736.1, from coordinate 3,947 downwards.
TTATTTAGCATTTAGTAGTCATGTTTTGTAATAAAACACCTCTATGGCTGTTGTTAAAGTAGTGCTCATGAACTACTCTAGGATTTATTTGCTTACTTATTTGCAGTAAGCATGTTGTATCAGTTGTGAGACTATAAACACAACTTCTTTTGATTTGTAATTCTGAACTAGTTTCTTTAATGAAACGGGCGGAAAGCCTTTTATCAAAAAAGAAAAGAAAGAAGGTATATGAACTGTGATCGCATGTTGCTAAGTGTGTGCTCCACAAGAAGGGAAAGAAGGGGTGACCCGCGACCGGATCTTGTTTACTTGTTGTACAACGTTAAATTTTGAGGAGAGAGGGAGAGAGAAAGAGAGAGGAAATGAACTCTATAGTATTCAAATTTTGTAACTTCCAAATTGAAGTATAGAGAGGTAATTCCTTTATGCCGACTTTCTTCCTTCTCTCGTTTCCTCTTATTTCTCTCTCTTCCTTTGTAGAGCACAATCTGAATTTCAATCACTATATTGTAGTTATTTACTGATAAATATTTGTAAAAGAAAATAAGAAATAAGAAACTAGAGTGAGGTTATGGTAATATGCATATTATATGGCAGCTTAATTACTCTATTTATAGTTCAAACAGTTGATATGAATCGTTCAATATGATTTTTATATGAAACTGTACTTATAGACCAAATTTTGAATTTTGTTAAATTTATTTTTACTATTTTTTAATAAAAAGAAAATCACTTGATTTGAAAATTCTAAACCATCGAAAATCAATTGTTTTCTATCTATCTAAAATAATAATAAAAGTTAAAAAAATATATATATAATTGGATTTGAAAGTACATTAATTATCATATGAAAATTTTGTTAAACAAATAAGAACAACTATTTTAACTTTAAAAATATATAGAAATATAGATTAAAAAATATGCATATAAGCATATTACCAATATCCCGAAGTTTTTTTATTAATAATATTAATAAATTAGATTAAAAAAATAACATCAGTTTCGGAAAATTTTCAAATATAATATTTCTGCTGAATAATCTAACGAAATTATAATTTAATTCAATTTCAAGCTGTAATTGGCAATTCGTTTGTAGTTTTTTGATATTTTAATGAATAAAAACAAAAAGTCATGATCACTTTCATATTAAGATATATTTTTGTATTAAAATATTGACTCAATTCGTTCAAACCGTAACATTTGATAATATTTTAATATATAAAAACAAGATGAATTGTTGGTTTTACTGGATATTCAATAGAATTGGTTATTGGTTTTACTGGATAATTTAATAAAGAATAATTATTTTAGTACCCGTGCTACAGTACCGCACTGTACCCGCACTTCCATAAATGTAAGGTTGCGGTCCGCACAACTACCGATCTAACTAACAATGTTATCTAGTGATCGGACCTTCCATTTTGAATTTCAAATGTTTCTTTCTCTCCATTTTTTTCTTTTTCGAAGGCTTCGGCGATTTGGAGGCGATTTTAGGTCAATTAGGAGGCGATTTTTGAGGCGATTTCAAAATTGGAAGCGATTTTGTGTGGTTCTCATAAATTTAATCGGTGATTTTGAAATGTGATCAGCTAGATTAATATTGTTTCTTTTCGATTTTGTTTTTGTTATGGTGAATTAATAATGATATATCGTTTTGTTTTTATTTTATATACACAATCGTGTTTCAGTGTGATAGGTTTAATTTATATATATATGTTCGATCAGGTTTTCATCACGTAATAGCACCAATTATCATGTATTTTAGTATAATTTAAGATTAAATACCCCTAGAATCAAGTTACTGCAGTTGTCTGTGTGAAATTCGCAGGAAAACAAGAAAAAGGACCAAAGTGCGGACGCACTGAACTTTAGTGCGGCCGCACTCAACACTTAGAAGAAAAATCAAGCTCCAGAGAAGGTCCAGAAGAAATGTCCGAGAGGAGTGCGGACGCACTAAATATTGGTGCGGACGCATTTCTTACTTAGCCGAAATCTCCAGCAGAAATGCAGCAGAACAGAAGAAAAGTGCGGCCAGAGTGCGACCGCAGGGGACCCGCACTTTCTACTTAGAGAAATTTCCACTCCTGAGACCATGAAGAACAGAAAAGTCCGAGAGTAATGCGGACGCACTGGGAAGCAGTGCGGACGCACTCAGCACTTGCAGTGAAATTCAGAACAAAATCCAGAACGCGTGCGGCCGCAGTGTGGACGCACTTGGGCCGCATTCAGCCTAAAAACTGCCATTTTGAGGGTTTTCTATTTTCGGCGCATCAGACCACGTCCTAAAAGGTGGAAAATAGGTGGTGGAAACGTGGGGAACACGTTGTGACAGATTTAGAATGATTCCCCACGTCCATATGCTCCAGATCCATTATAAAAGGAAAGGAATTTCTTCTCCATAAAAAGACCATTCGAAGAGAGAAATTCACGAGATAGAGCATCAACCACAGGAGCGAATCAAGAGAAAGGAAGGCGAATTCTCACAGCAATTGGAAGGAAGACTAAGGTTTTGATTAGGGAAAGGGTGTATTCTATTTCTCTAGTTAGTTTCTCTTTGTCTTTACTTATTTTGTACTTGAATTCATGATGAATACTTGCATCTCCATGAGAGGCTAGTTTCTCTCTAGGGGTTTAGGTCATGTAGCATGAACTTGTTTAATTCTATTTTACTCGGATTTTAGTTTTTATTATGATTGTTTGATTTGATGTTAATTTCTATGATTTATCATTTGTGATGTTCCATGATTTACGACTTGACTTGTAGCGTCCCGCTTTGATCATTTAGACCCAAAGTAGATTAGGATCATATAGGATAGTGCAACTTGTTGTGCTTGACTTGTAGCGTCCCGCTTAAGTCTTCTTGATTAAAAGTAGATTAGGATCATATAGGATAGTATAAATTGTGATTGCAAATACCTTGGGATTTGAATATTGAAGCGACCGAACTCTATTATTCAAATCTGGAAATATAGAAATTAAGATTAGGGTGTGGGCGAAGGACTTAGCGGTGAAGCCAAAACTTGATTGGGACACCTTAGAAACAAATATCGATATATACACTTGAAGCACGTGATTAAATATCCCTCTAGGTTAGTGACAGCCCTAGAATTCGAGGCACATTAATCCGTCCACCCAAGGTATTTGTATTAATATTTGTTCCAAAGGCTAACTTAGGTAGAAACCCCGTCATAATCAAACATGAATTTAAACAAACCGAGTAGATAGAATTAGCAAGGGATTGTGGACCGAATACCCCTAGACTCTCAAACTTGATTGTCACCCGATTTTATTGCTTTTTGTTACAAACTTTTAATTACTTTAATTTTCCTTCAAACAACGATTTTACACAAAACCCCCCCCTTTTACTTTTATTGTTTTGTCTTAGAAGTAATTTTCTTTATTAAAATTAGTGTTTCCCTCTCTCCCTGCGGATCGACACCTAAATACTACAATCGATAGGTTGTGCGCTTGCAACTAACCTATTCTTTGAGTACGAAGGTTTATAAATTTTAAAGGCAAAAAGAGTACCAAATTCCTATATCTAAAATACTCAACAAGCTTTTGGCGCCGTTGCCGGGGAGAATAGGATAGATACTAATTTTTATTTTAGGAAAGTACTTTTAATTCTTAGTTTCCTTATTTACTTTTCAGAAAATTAGAAAAAAATCCAAAAATATTTTACTTTCCTTATTTAATTTTCAGCACTTTACTATTCTCTACTTCTATTATCTCTCTATCTCATCTCTTTTAATTCTCTCATAGATTTTGAGCGCTGGCACCAGTCACAAGAAGTCAAACCGCGAAGATAAAAGCCGGTGAATCCTCTCTCTCTCAACCAATGGCAGGTCTAGATCCCAATCTAGGCATGCCTCGCAGTTTTGAGGTAGAAGTGGAAGACTATCCGGAAGGCCTTCTCAATCAAGACCTTCACGATAACAATCCGCCTC